>OZ023267.1:117540052-117567552 GCA_964006375.1 Tillus elongatus | reverse complement strand
TCAGGGAGTGATAAGAAAATTCCTTGAACGCTGGCCAAATTATTCGGTTTCCGCTACTGGTGTAAAAAAAAGTTGTTACAAAATTTATGCGTACTGGGAGTGTTTTAAATGTTAAGAAGACAAAATCCGACCTAAATGAAGAAAGACAATGCTGCAGCTGCATTAACTATGGATTCTGTTAGGCGTTTTCCGAAATTATCATTAAGAAGAAGGGCATTATAAATTGGCAATATTAACAAATCGCATTTGCAACAAATTTATCGTGCCAACAAGGTGAAACCTTTCAAAGCAAAACTTATACACACTTTGGAAGAATATGGCGAGTCAAAACAATTAGATTTTTGTTTATGGTGCGGCGAGCAATATCTACAAAATCACAATTTTGACAGAAGTATTATTTTTTCGGAATAATCCCCTTTCACCACTAATGGGGTGATAAATTCCCAAAATGCACGACATTGGTCTATGGAGAATCCAAATTATAGAGTTAAGTGCCATAAAAAAGTAAATGTGTGGTGTGGTGTTTCTTACACTGGGATAATTGGGCCATATTATTTTGAGCGGAATATGAACCAGTACAGTTATCTATCTGAAAATGCTGAAAAAATTCCCCCCCACACCATTTGCATAACATGCCACTAGAAGATAGACAAACAGCATACTTTCTGCATGACGGCCACCCAGCACATGCAACAGGAATCGTTTGAGAATTTCGAATTTCCTGGGCGGTGGATTGGTCAATATGGGCCAATACGTTGGCCTCCCAGAAGTTCCGATCTTACCTTAATGGACTTTTATTTATGGGGCTATATCAAACAGAAAGTCTACGCGGCTCCATTAAACAACGATCTTGATTTGTTGAAACTGAGGTTGAGAGAGGCAATTGACGGTATTCCAATTTAACATATTCAAAATGCTTACAAAGCATTTACTAAACGGGCTGAGTTATGTGTATCGGTTGGTGGCAGCACATTTGAATAATTTCTCTATTTTTCGTTGTTCGTTTTGATTTTTGTTAGCAATAAGCGTTTTGTATTTTACTAATAATTTATTATTTAACATTGCATGGTTACTTACTTTGCGTACCTGCGTTCAGAAAACCACAGGTAAAAAAGCTCCATGTTGATAGGGAAAAAATGTTAATACTACTTGAAAATTCAAAGTAGCTGATCTGGCTGAAAATTGAGAGCCTGTCATAAATTTTAATTCTAAATAAGTTTTGATGATAACTTTTTGCGGTATCTTTATAAACGAAGGTAGTTTACTCTTAACACATTTAATTACATCAGTTCTAAACCACCCTGTTTATTAATTGATTTTGTTCACTTCCTCAACATCTTAGTTTAAGACAAAGCAGGAGCGATTCCCAAAATTTCATAATCTAATTCAATTTTTTTTTGTCACTTATACCTTACTCACACTCAATCCGTGGACACACTGTATATATATATATATATATATATATATATATATATATATATATATATATATATATATATATATATCAACATATAAAAAATTTAACGGGCCTTGATTTTGGGTTGTAGGACCGCAAATTCGCGCTCATCTGAAAATATTTTTTCAAAAGCTTTTGATCGTGACCTCTCTAATAGCGAATTTTTCTTAATGAAAATTTGCTAATAGCTATTGTGGTTTTTATGGAGATTGCCCCCTCAAATTGTTAATTCACTTCATATAAATAAGTGTTTAACACAATTATTACTTGATTTATTAGGAATCGATGATCTATTAATTTTAACTACGTATCTGGAAGTTTCCTCATTAATATGCATGTGGAAGTCTTTCCCTAAATTTATATCTATCTGTATTTTCTCAATTAGCATGTAATAATGAATGCCCAAAGGCTAAATCGCGATAATTATATACTACTGTCAGAATCGATGACGTCAGAGATCAACTGTGAAATCCCATGGCATCTTAGGAGAAAGCTAATTGGCAGCAACGGTAGATGCAGGAAGGTTATGCGACGTTGACATACTGTTATTTTCTACCTAAACGACAAAGAACTATGTATGTTATTATATTGTCTAATCTGCTCTCGTTGTTAAAAGCAAAAGTGATTATGGAAACAAAATCAACTCGGTTCCATCCGGTCATCGTTATGGTCACCTACTTGTTGCGGTGTTGCCAAATTATGGCGCATACAAATGACCTGATGTATAGTAAAATTTGTAAATATCTCCTAGTAATTTATTCTTAACGAGGATGTCTTTTAGTTCACTTAAGCGCCACTTTTAAAAATATACAATACTGAAGAAGTTTACAAATTTGTATGTTGTATTTTTGTAATTTTATCAAATTATGATGAAATATGTGTTGTTCAAGCTGTCGAGTGAATATACCTGTAGGAAGTCATTTTAACTACATAACTACGTTATTTCGGCTCCACAAGAAACTGAAACTTTTGTCATAAATATAAAACGAATAGAAAAAAATATAGCTTAGCCATCGTGGAGTGTTGACTTACGGTGTAAGTTGGTGTTATTGTTGGATGGATATAATGAAATTCTGGACGCAGGAAGTGGGTTATGGTAGTGAATGTTCATAGAAATGATCTGGTACCAAATATTTTATTATAACTTCTTTTTCTTCTAACATAGAAATCTAAATTTTGGTGTATAATTTACTTTTTATATCGTAAACTTACCTACCAAATTTGATTATCGTAGTTTTTTTATTTTTTGACAAAAAAATTTTTTCGAAAGAAAAGTGGAAAACCTAGTCCGATTTTCCTGGCTAACGAACTTATCCAAGCCACTTACAAAAGGAAGGTACGTACCAAACTTGATCAAAATCGGCCCGTTATTTTTTGAGTTATCGGTGTGATACATATATATATATATATATATATATATATATATATATATATATATATATATATATATATATATATATATATATATATATATATATATATATATATATATATATATATATATATAAAATTAAAACTGGGTTCAAAGGGGGTCCTAGTTCGCGCTCATTAGCAAAAAAAATTTCAAAAGTCGGGATCTCCCCATTAGTGAATTTTTTCTACGAAATTTACTAAAATAATGGAGAAAAATTATGTTTAGTGAGAAAAATTATAAGTATGTCAGATTCGAAGGTAAAAGTCAAACAATTCTGGACCAAACGTGATTCATGTTATGCAGATATACAAAATAAGTTTTACACTTGCTGTATTTTTTATATTTTAACAACTCACCACGAGGGCTTACAGCCTAAATATTATCGTACCGTGGGTGTCGACAAGGAGGAAAGAGGCAACTTTTTAATTCAGGACTTGAAGGTTTGGAGGTTCGGAGGAGAAGGAAAAACATGTGCCGGCAAGGAATTCCACAAAAGAGCGGGCATAACAAGATGTTCTATATCTGGTGACCTGGACAGTGAAAGAGTGCATTCGCTCTGTTCCCCTGGTAGATCTGTTGGGTGCAGCAGGTGGAGGAACTATGGAAGAAAGCTCCTCTCAGCAGTGCCCGTGCAGATATCTATAAAAGAGAGAGAGGTCACCAACGACACGTCGGTGGGCAAGGGATGGCAGCCTTTGGGTGATGATATGGTCACCGATGAGACGTATAGCACTCTTCTGAATGGATTCCAGGATAGCGAGTGTAGAAGCGGCAGCGGCTCCCCAGATGTGGGAGCAGTATTCGAGGTTTGGTCTTATTTGTGAGGTATATAAGGTATAGAGATTAACTGGTGAAAAGTATTTGCGAGCCCGAAAGAGGAAGCCTAATTTCTTAGCAGCCGCTTTTGCAATCGATGTGACATGTTGGTGCCAGACAGAACCCTCCATGAGTCTGCGATCCTCATCTAATTGGACCAAAGAGACAGGCTTAGAATATTGTATATTTGAGTGGAGGGTGCTGTCGTCCGCGTAACTGTGAACTAGGTTGGATGTGCTAGAGATGAGGTCATTGATGTGGAGAAGAAACAAAGTAGGGGCTAAAGCTGAACCTTGAGGAACTCATGCATTAATTGGATACAGTTTAGAGGAATGGCCATCCACGACAACAGAAATGCTCCGGTTGGAGAGGATATTGGCTGTCCACGTACAGAGTTTTGGTGATAGGCTATAGGCCGAAAGTTTATTAAGCAGCGCTGCGTGCCAGACCTGGTCGAATGCTTTGGATATGTCTAGAGCGACAATCTGGGATTCACCGTGTAGTTCCATAGACTTGTTCCAAGAATGGGTGACAAAGGAAAGGAGGTCGGCAGTTGATCTGCGCTAACGAAATCCATACTGCCTGTCGTGGATTAGTATGTGGTTTTCAAGAAATTTTGGTACATTTTAGTATAGCGCATTGTGAAATTTAATTCAATAAAATATAAAGTATGTATAATTTCAAGTTAAGTAAACATTTCTGGCAAACACAAATTGTTAATAGGCAAAGAATCTAAAATACGATACAGCTTATCAAGTATAGGAAACGACTTGACAAAATGAACGGTAATACCATAACGCATTCGTGGCGTTAAGACTTCTATTATTATCGTAAAGTGTTTTAAAGTTTGTTTGAGATTGTACACACACCTGCAGATAAGGAAGCGTACAACCCATTCTTATTCCTTTGAATGCATTCTTGGTTTTGAATTTTCTTTAAAAAAATTCACTAATGAGAAGATCGCAACTTTTGAAATTTGAAAAAATATCTTTAAATGAGCGCGAACTAGGCCCCTTGAACACATATCCGGGGTCTGTTTTGATATATATATATATATATATATATATATATATATATATATATATATATATATATATATATATATATATATATATATATATATAATTCCCACCGATTACTCTCAAAAACTAATGGGCCGAATTTGTTCAAATTTGGTAAGTACCTTGCTTTTGCAAGTGGCTTGGATAAGTTTATTAGCCAGGATAATCTGCTTAGATTCTCCCGGAAAATTTTGCGTTTTCTTTCGGAAAATTGTTATATCTCCGGACATCACAAAGTAATGGCCACCAAATTTGGTACGCGTGTGTGTAGTATAAAAATTTCGGGACGCAGCAAGTGCGTTTTAATAGTGAATCGTCATAGGAATTGTACACCGTTATTACGACATATTACTAAAAAGCCTGGACGCAGCAAGTGCGTTATGGTAGTGAATTTTTATAGAAATGATCTGGCACAAAACATTTTATTATAACTTTTTTTTTCTTGTAAGACAGAAATCTAAATTTTGGTGTATAGTTTACTTTTTATATCGTATCCTTACCTACCAAATTTGGTTATCATAGCTTTTTTAGTGAATTTTCTTTAAAATTCACTAATGAGGAGATCCACACTTTTGAATGTCTTCAAATGAGCGCCATTTAGGACCCCTGGAACCCAAATCCGAGGTCGGTTTCAGACTTTATATGTTTTATATATATATAGATATATATATATATATATATATATATATATATATATATATATATATATATATATATATATATATATATATATATATGTCACACCTATAAATAAAAAAATAATGGACCGATTTTGATAAAACTTGAGTACCTTCCTTTCGCAAGTGGCTTGGATACGTTCGTTAGTCAGGAAAATCCGCCGAGGTTTTCCCAGAAAATGTTGCATATTCTTTCGAAAAAAATTTATATCTCCGGAATTAACAAAGTAAGGGCAACCAAAGTTGGTGCGCGGGTTTATATCATTATAGGTAAGTTACCTACCAAAAAAAAATTAGCTCTATAGGTTAAAGGACAAAAAAGTTACAGGTATTTAAAGAAAAATAAATTTGGGTTTTCCTCAAAACGTCAAAAGTCGCGAATTTAAACGTCAAAATTGGTAATATTTAGGCAATGAACCTGAAACTAATATGAGCTATGGAAGGAAATTGTCTCAAGAATAATGTTTTACAAAGCCTGAAGTCTTAGTTTCAATCGTCATTGTCCTTCATTTTACTAAAATATTCCCAGAAAATTCATATCAAATAGACCCTTTTTCTGATGCTTTGGCAGTAGTGTTGGCTATAGAGTTTATCGGTCAATGGTATATCATTTTTGTCGAATTTTCGTAAAAAATCTTTAAAGCTCAATATATCCGTCATTATGCAAGATACGAAAAAAAAACTGTATACATTAATTATAGGGTGTCTTGAGCTACATCTTAAAAAAATATTTCTACAATTACAGGCTGGCCCATAAGTCGTTGGTGATTCAAATTTTCTTTTTCAGTAAATTTTCTTTAAAAAATTCACTAATGGGGAGATCCGTGTTTATACACACACACACACACACACACACACACACATATATATATATATATATATATATATATATATATATATATATATATATATATATATATATATATATATATATATATATATATATATATATATATATATATATATATATATATATATATATATATATATATATATATATATATATATATATATATATATATATATATATATATATATATATATATATATATATATATCGTACCGAAAACTCGAAAAATAATAGACCGATCTTCATAAAATTTGGTGAGTACCTTCCTTTTGCAAGTGGCTTGAATAAGTTCGTTAGCCAAGAAAATCGGACCAGGTTTTCTCGGAAAATTTTGTATTTTCTTTCTAAAAAGTGAGGGCAACCAAATTTGGTACGCATATTTGTATTATAAAGAGTGAACTATGTACTAAAATTTAGGTCTCTAAGTTTAAGGACAAAAGGTTACGGGCAGCTAAAGCAACAAATTTTGGAGTTTTCCTCAAAACGACAAACTCGCAATTTAAAACGTCAAACTCGCAATTTAAAACGTCAAAATTGGCAATGTTTAGGCAAAGAACGTGAAAGAAATACGGATTGTGAAAAGAAAATGTTGCAAGAAGAGTGTTCTGCGGACCCTTAAGTTTTAGATTCAGCCGTCATTGCCCTTCATTTTACTAAAATATTGACAGAAAATTCATTTCAAATGACCCTTTCTCTGATGTTTTGGCTGTCGGTTTAGTTAAGTTGATGCTTTCGCTGTGGGTTTAGTGAAGTTTATGGTTTAACAGTCTATAATTTTTAGCTAATTTTCGTAGAACAAATTCGTTATTGCATTTTAGCATTTTTTATCGAAATATGATGCATGTTTGTAAGAAAAAATCTGGACGAAGTAAGTGCGTTTTGGTAGCGAATTTTCATTAAATCCTTCAAATTTCAATAACTCAATTTGCTGTTAACGTAAGTTTTGTTGGTTAGGAAACCAACATTGAACTTTATTTTCGGAAAATTTTTGTATGAACCCAGCAAGGGCGTTTTGGTTGCGAATTTTCATTAAATGTTTCAAATTTCAATAATCCAATTTGCTTTTAACCTAAGGTTCATTGGCTAGGAGACCGGTTTTCTCAGAAACATTTAAAGTTTATTTTCGGAAAATTTTTGTACATTTTCTAATAATTATTTTGATAAAATATGTTACATTGTTCCTACTATATAGGTTATACCGGTAACCAAATTGATGCCTGCTCGCATTAGAGCTATATATTTGTAATTAAAAACATTTTTATGAAAATTCACTTCTATACCGCACTTGCTGTGTCCAGAGTTTTTATTTTTTGAGATAAAATTTTTTTTCAAATGAAAACTCAAAATTTTCCCGGAAAACCTCGTGCGATTTTCCTGAGTAACGAACTTATCCAAGCCATTTACAAAATAAAGGTACATGCCAAATTTTATCAAAATCGGCCCATTATTTTTTTATCGGTGTGATATATATATATATATATATATATATATATATATATATATATATATATATATATACACCTAATCAGACGTCGAAGGTTGAGGTTAGAAGTCATAAGACACGCTCATTTGAATAATTTCTCTCTTTTTATTATCGTGAAAACTATTCAAATCTTGTGTTCGAGCTCCTTTTGCTATGGCAATCAAAATTGGTACTTAGGGTTACACTGTTAAACTTACCCTACATGCCAAAATTTAGATCTCTAAGTTGAAAGAAATAAAACTATAGACATTTGGTTTTTTTTTCTCCCTCAGGGCTCGTCCGCCTCTTTGCCGCCCTGATAGCACCGCAGCATTTGGCTTATTGTGCCATTTGTCTCTACTCCACCCATTCCAAAATGACTGTGCCTTGAACTAGTCTGCACAGCGATTGGTAGGGTGAAGTTTTATATTGCTCTGTCTCCGGTCTAGGCTGACCGTAGATTAGTTGCCTTTTGCGGTCCAGAGCTTTACACTCGCACAAGATGTGCTGGGTTGAGTCTTCCCCCTCGCCGCAGAGTCGGCATGCCAAGACACGTAGTAAAAATGATTAAAAGAAGCGTGAATTTTTGCTGTGGTGCATTATGATGTGATTTCTCTTCCCCTACCTCTATAGTTGCGCGTGATCTTGGCAAATTTAACCTTATTTTCTTAAACTTCGATTGTTTGACAATATTTGCTGTGACATGTTCTCCCTTCTCCTAGATTTTTTATTAGCTGTACAAACTAGGGTGCCTATATTGTAATATAATTTTCCGTTTTCATAGCTTTTCACTCGGACGAAACAGGGAGGGGTCTTTCTGGAAGAAAGGACAAAGGGTGGAAGAGATAGGGCGTTCTGACATTTTTCCAGCCACAACCTTGGAACCACCTCTCAATGCGTAAATAACAAGACAATTGTTGTGATTTCAACCCCCAAGAAGGTTACAGGACCCGGGGCAACTAGGAGGGTTGTGCGGGATAAACAGGGTTAGCTGTTTTTTCGCACTTCCTGTTTGTATTACCTATTTATTTCTTCACTCCTCCCATAACTTTCATGGGCGTTGTACTCACGAAATTTTTCCTGGTGGTTTGTGCATCTAGTGGGGGTTTTAAGCATCATTCTAAAAGAAAATATACAGAAAGTTGATCTTTAGCTCATCTGCAAATTTACTCGGGCATGAAGTTTTAGATGAATGAACACTAAGAGGTGAGTTTTTATTTTAGTTGTGAAATAACACTGTATGTTCTTAGTGTTAAATAGTATTTCATCAAAAGCTGAGACATATTTCATGTTTGGCAACAGCGCAGTGTTCCTGCGAAAGTTATCAGGCAGTTTAAAACGTTTGAAATTCGAACTTGCGCGCGTACACCGTCAGTGACGTCTGATACGTGACTGTGTGTACATGTCCAATCAACATTGTCCGTCGATCGCGGCATTCGCGCTTTCCAGGAATCGCAGTTTGGTCATCGCTTCTTAAAATAAGCTCTCTCCGACTTCACTTTGCCACAGTTTCTGGTGCAGGTCGCTTCCAGTAAGTTTCGCGCTCGCGACGGTGAAGCAGGAATATAAACGGTCCTTTAAGGCAGCAGTAAACGTGATCGAGTTACCTTTAGTGCGATCTGGAGCAAATTGTTTTCGTGTTTCTACAAGTGATACCTATAACCTATAAAACATAATAGTTGCCTATCTATCCATCTAGTTGGCCAAGTTTAGTGTGTTGTATTTCTAGTGATGACCTTCAAAGTTTTTATTGGAATTTTATTTGGAATACGGCATGCAATATAAGGTGAGAAAAGTCGATCGCAATTTTTTCCTGTTATATCATGGGCAGATCTGTTCCCGTTACATTTTTGCAAATAATCCATCATCATTTTAGTAATCATCTGTGTGACTAAAACCATTCTTTCTGTCAAGGATCAGTAACGAGACAACGTCAGATCTATCTCACTCACACAGTATAAATAAACATGGATGAGAACGAATTAGGTGTGTAATTCAGATAAATTATGTTTTGTTTTGTTGTTTTGAGAAGCATGCTAGATTATCTTCTATCTATTTGAAGGCACTGATTACTTTTCTTGTGGAAACTAAGGTAAATACACTGTCTTTAAAGTTTTAATTGTAGCCTTTTATTTTTGTGGCTGTTAGGTGTTCTATATTTATCGGTGAATGAACTAAATATTTTTTGGCTGGCAGTGGTACTTTATTTCTCTTGTACTTCTATGTGTGTGTGTTTTTGCATAGCTTGCATATTTTGAGTTAATGTTGTTGCACAGACCACTTTTGAGGTGTGTTTTGGAGAATTACTTTTACTTAGTAACTAACTTATTATAAATTGCGTGCTATGTAAGTAGGTAGGTAGGTATGTAGTCATTTTAACGTCTAATCCATTCCTTAATATTCTTTAAATTGTCCAATTATCTATTCTGTTGACATTTATTAGCTTTGACAAGTTGTACACCTTGAACATAATTGGAAATCAAAGTAAGATAAGAGCAATAATCAACATGATACAAAAATAAACAAAGAGTTTACAGAACTGAAAGCGATGCACAAGATTCCGATAGGTATGTTAAATTTTTAAAAAAATATGACAGTGTCCCTAGGTATGTAGGTACCTATATTTATAACTGTCTTTAAATCATAGATCGGAGAAGGAAAATCATTGTTTTATTTCCGTTTTTTTTTCCAGAAAAGAAATCAGGTGGAAAAATAGACTCCATAAGATTATTTATCTAATTTTGTAAGTGAGCCACACGTCAGCTCTTTGAAACTTTTTCAGAAATATGTTTAAAAACCAACTGTCTGCATTAATCAAAAGAGAAATGTGGTTTCACACAGGCCCAGTGCGGCAACACCATATCTCTGTGTTGCCGCCCAGTGTCCCTTTTCGATCCGAGTCCCGTAACTTTTTTGGTGGTTAAACTACATTTCTCTTGTGGTTTATGCAGTGTATGGGTTCTAAGCATGTTTCTAAAAATTCGGGACGCAGCAAATGCGTTATGGTAGTGAATTTTTAATAAATGCTTCAAATTTGAATAACTCAATTTTCTATAAACTTTGAAAGTTTAATTTTGGTATGTATTAAGGTCTTTCCCAAGGCAAGATATCCCCTAAATTTCATTAAAAATAACTTTGTAATTTTCGAAGAAAAAATTTTTTTTCGAAAGAAAATTTAAAATTTGAATAACTCAATTTTCTATAAACCTAGAAAGTTGCATTTTGGTACGTAGTAAGGTCTCTCGTAAGGCAATATATGCATTAAATTTCATTAGAACAGCTGTGTAATTTTCGGGGATTTTTTTTTCAAAGAAAACTCCAAAATTTCCCGAAAAACCCTGTCCGATTTTCCTGGATAACGAACTTATCCAAGCCATTAATAAAAGAAAGGCACTTACCGAATTTCATCGAAATCAGTTAAATATTTTTTGAGTTATCGGATGGATACATATACATATACATACATACATATATATATATATATATATATATATATATATATATATATATATATATATATATATATATATATATATATATATATATATATATATATATATATAAACATATACAAATTTAAACTGACCCCGGATATGGGTTCTAAGGGTCGCGCTCATTTGAAAACATTTTTGCAAAATAAAAATTCACTTAAAAGTTAGCTGGCCGTGAGCTTATCAACAAAAATATCAAATTATACACGGTGGTCACTTTTAACTAGCTCACTATCACTATTGGTATCTACCTAACCATGGTAGATACAGGATCGGTTAAATTACAAAAAAATGTGTGCAATTTTATGCTTATTCATAATCCGAGGACAAATTTTGAATATATCCTATCATTCCTGAAAAAAACCTGAAAAAAATATGAAAACGTGCATTTTCTCATTTCTTTACAATATAATTATTTATCATATCGACTGTCACTAAAATTGGTGACGAGCTATCAAACGGGTCGCTTAGAATTTATCTAGGCCTACTAGATTTTGAGTTTCCATGGCCAACTTTTGTTTTTATTATTGACGCTACATTGTATTTTTACACCATTCGATAGAGTAAAAAGCCTGGGCGCAGCAAGTGCGTTATGGTAGTGAATTTTCATAGAAATGATCAGGCACAAAATATTTTATTATAACATTTTTCTCTTGTAACATAGAAATATAAACTTGGGTGTATAGTTTACTTTTTATATTGTAAATTTACCTACCAAATTTGGTTATCATAGCTTTTTTATTTTTTGAGATAAAAATGTTTCTAATGAAAACTCAAAATTAAACGTATAAAAATTGAAACTGTCCCCGGATATGGGTTCGAGGAGTCCTAGTTCGCGCTCATTTGCAAAAATTTTAAAAATTTTTCAAAATTCAAAAGTTGGGATGACGCCATTAGTGATTTTTTTACGAAAATTCACTAAAAAATTACAAATTCATCTCTTATCATATGTTTTTTTTAACGTCGGTCTATTTCCGCGACTATGGCCAATCACCGATACCAAGGAGCAGTTTAACCTCACTATCCTGGAAATTTTGCCGAACCCCCGCCTTTCTGTATGGATGGTAGGGATCTTTCACGTGCCCGACATCGGATGGACTCGGGACCGACGGCTTTACGCCCCCTCTGAAGGGCTGAACGTGCAAACATTCAACTTGCTCACATACAATTCCACAACCTCGGTTGATGTTAATTTACAGTTTGTACTGAAAAAGTGAAAGGAGTACCCTGGGATCGAACCCAGTACCCTTCAGTTCAGAGGCCCACGTTCTTACCACTGAACCACCGAGGCTCCTGTCACATATAAATCATTTAACTCACTTAACTACCTTAATGCCGCGATACATATTTTCATAGACACAAATCACGTTGCCATTAGCATATTATAATTAAATAGCAGCCTAGCTGGTTAAGTAGTAAGGGCGTTTGTTCAAGGGTCGTGGGTTCAATTCCGAGCAGAAGCGTCATATTATTTTTCATTACATACTGTAAATTAACACTAATCGAGGTTGTGACATTGCATCCGACCAAGTTGAATGTATGCACGTTCCGCGCTTCGTAGCGGGTGAAAAACAGCGGTCCCGTGTACCATGCGATTTTGGACACGTAAAAGATCCCCTCCTTTCTTACAGAAAGGTAGGGGTTCGTCAAAATTTCCAGGATACTTAGACGAAACTGCTCCCTGTCGTCGGTAATTGGCCATAGTCGCGGGAATCGGCCCACAACAAAATACGAAAACCAAAAACTATATAATTAAATGAATCTAATATTTCAGGAGAATCAAGTACAATTTTTCTGACATTGGTCGGGAGTAGGTTGCGTTACACACGTACAACAGATATAACATTGAATATAGGTGGGTCGACAGCCTATTTATATGCTTTAATAGTATCATAGGCGGCCTGCAACTTTGCCTGAGCCTGTGACATAAATTAATGATATTAACACAGTCAATTCAATTTTTTATCCCCTTTTGTCGACGGGAATCAGTTGTCATCATCATAAAGTAGCAGTTTATAATAATCTGTCATTTGTTAAAAAGAAAACTGTAACAACCACAAGTCAAATTAAGTTCATTACAAATACAGAATAATTTAAAATTACAATAAAAACTAAAAAATTTTCGAACAAAAATACAAAAACTTCCTCGACTTCCTCGAAAAACTGATCTACTTTTCCTGGCTAACAAATTTATCCAAGGTACCTACCGAACTTAATTAAAATCGGGAAATTATTTTTTCAGTTATCGAGATATATATATATATATATATATATATATATATATATATATATATATATATATATATATATATATATATATATATATATATATACATATATATATATATATATATATATATAATATTTATATATATATATATATATATATATATATATATATATATATATATATATATATATATATATATAGGCTGTTTCAAAAAACATGCACCACCGCTCGTGGGGCAATTCCTTACTAAAAAATAAGAAAAAAAGTTCCTGTGCACATGGGCCCGGAAACGCATAGTTTCCAATATACAGGGAGTTGAATTTTAATTTTTTTTTTAATTTTTTATAAATAATTTCAAAACCACTGGATTTATTTTAAGGAAACTTGGAACTTGAAAGTGCATATTTTCAAGTGAAAATCTACTTACAACTGCGTCAGTGGCGTGCGTACGGGGTAACTGTAAAAATTCATTTGGGGAAAAATATGTGCGCCACTGTCTTTTTCCAATTTTGATACATCAGTTATGAAACTTATTACATAAGCCACAAAAGCTGCCTCTTGGTATTTTTTCGTTCAGGGTATCCCCTAGGAGATATGATTAATTTTATAAAAAGGGGCAAAGTACCGATTCGTTGGAGTAATGAAAACAGTAATCGTAAAGTGCCATGAAACTATAATTTTTGACAGTTCTCTAAATTCTACAATTTTGAAGTGCTTTGTAGGCGTCAAAAGAGTTTTCGTGCTATTCTTTAAATTTTGATACGGTGCAGTATTTTCGTTTTTAGTTATTTGTTGATACTGAGCTGCTCATTAATATTATTTCCTCCTCTCAAGATGGTTTTCATTAAGTACACTTCAGCAGATTTGACTGATATGTTGTTAATTTATGGACAAACAAATCAAAATGCTAGACAAGCTGTGCGAGTTTATCAGGAAACTTATCCGCAAAGAAGAATTCCTGACAAAAATATTTTCCCACGTATTGTAAGACATTTGAGAGAAACTGGTTCTTTAAAACCTTTAAAAGCTGACTCTGGACGCAGAAGATACCGCCGAACTGTACGAGTTGAAGAGGCAATATTAAATAGAGTTGAACGTGATCCTAGTACAAGTACGAGAATTATTGCCACCGAACTGAGTAATATTTCGGCATCATCAGTTCACAGAACTCTGAAGGATCAAAGTTTATATCCCTATCATTTTACACGTGTCCAGGAACTTCTACCTAGAGACTTTCAACCAAGGGTAATGTTTTGTCAGTGGTTCTTAAACAAACTTAGGCACGACCAACATTTTTCTAAACGTGTACTATTTACTGATGAGGCGTCATTTACGCGAAAAGGTATCGTAAATTTTCACAATTTACATACATGGGCCGATGAAAACCCACACTCTCTAAGAGTTGCAAATTCGCAGTATCAATTTTCCATCAATATTTGGGCTGCTATTATTGAAAATCACATAATTGGTCCTGTTGTTCTACCGAATCGTCTTGACCATGAATCATATTTAAACTTTTTACAAAATGATTTGCCGTTGTTACTACCGCTTTTTATGAGAAGTGGTACAATGTGGTTCCAGCATGATGGTGCGCCCGCACATTTTGCAGCAGTTGTAAGAACATATTTAGCCAACACATACGGTCACCGATGGACTGGTCGTGGAGGTCCGGTGTCATGGCCACCTCGATCTCCGGACCTGAATCCTGTCGATTTTTATTTGTGGGGTCATTTAAAAGAAATAGTGTATAAAACACCAGTAAATACACGAGAAGAATTGTTGGGAAGAATAGAATATGCATTTGACAGCATTAGAGAAGATCAAAATATTTGCAGAAGAGTAAGAAGATCTTTGCGCAGAAGGCTAAATAATTGTCAATTGAGTAATTGAGTAATGTACAAAAAACAAGCGTTTGGAAAAATCATGGTGTCTTTACGATTACTTTTTTCATTTTTTATTTTTATTTTTTATTTATCATTTTTTATCAATGTTTGTAATATTCATTTCAATGTTTATTACCAATAAGTTTTACGTAGGTTAGTTATTTGCACGTTTATTGCTGTAATGTTTACTGTATGTTTTGTTTTTCATATTCTTATGGTTGCAGTAAACATATATTATTATTATTATTATTATTACGCCGACTAATCGGTACTTTGCCCCTTTTTATAAAATTAATCATATCTCCTAGGGGATACCCTGAACGAAAAATTACCAGGAGGCAGCTTTTGTGGCTTATGTAATAAGCTTCATACCTGATGTATCAAAATTGGAAAAAGACAGTGGCGCACATATTTTTCCCTAAATGAATTTTTACAGTTGCCCCGTACGCACGCCACTGACGCAGTTGTAAGCAGATTCTCACTGGAAAATATGCACTTTCATAATACACTTTCAAGTTCCAAGTTTCATTAAAATCAATCTAGTGGTTTTGAAATTATTTATAAACAATTAAAAAAAAAATAAAAAAATTCAACTCCCTGTATATTGGAAACTATGCGTTTCCGGGTCCATGTGCACAGTAACTTTTTTTCTTATTTTTTAGTAAGGAATTGCCCCACGAGCGATGGTGCATGTTTTTTGAAACAGCCTATATATATATATATATATATATATATATATATATATATATATATATATATATATATATATATATATATATATATATATGTATATATACAGGGTGATTCGCATAAGGACCGACACAGAGCAGGGGCATGTAGGGAAACCCAAAATATTGTGATTTAAAGCAACTTACCCCTATACTAAGTTGCACCCCTGAGAAGTTATAGGCATTCAAAGTGGGCTTTCTAATTTCGAAAAAAATCAATATCTCAGTTATGCTTGGACTTAGAAGAACAAAATTTGGTACACGTTTTGAGTGTGCCAAGGGCAATAATCGACGGTAATAGGAATTCAATTTAACCATTTTAAAGGGTTGATAACGGATGATTCACCCTTAAAATGTGACAGATTTTTTAACCTATTGGCGGATTTAAAAAAAAATATTATTTCACTTTATGGGGTACTCTTATTAATTTTCAAAAAACTTTGTCGTTTTCAACAAAATTCCGTATAACTAAATACACGTATTAGAGTTGTGTTTAAAATCATCGGAAATTCAAACGTTGGCCAAGAAATTTAACGTCAGACTTGACAATCAGGAAAATAAGTCATTTTATTTTAGTAATATTTGCTGAGTGTTGTGAAAATGACCGGGAAGTTTTCATTTATCGAACAAGTTGACATGCTATTAGTGTTAGGTTTCTGTGAAGGAAACTACAGAAGAAGTATTGAAGAATATTGGAGAAGATTTCCTAATCGTGTAATCCCTCATAGAGAAACATTTGCGAATGTTGAAAAACGGGCTCAAGAAACAGGCAAGTTTTTCAGTAACACTCGAGAACGTGCTACTGGAACCAGGACACAAGACGAAGAACTTATTTTGAATACAATTGAAGATGACCCACACATTAGTACTAGAAATTTATCTCGACAAACTAGTATATCGTAAACTTCTGTTCACCGAGTAATAAGACGTAATCTACATATCATATCAAAAAAGTGCAAGAATTGTTACCGGAAGATTTGGTTAAACGAGTGAATTTCTGTCAGTTTATTTTGCATCAAGAAATTAATTTTTAAAAGAAAATTATTTTTGCTGACGAACCGCGTTTCACCCGCAGAGGTATTACAAAGCTACATAACCAAAATGAATAATCTGATGTAAACCCTCATTCAGTAACTCCTCGACATTTCCAACGCATGTTTAAAATAAATGTTTGGATCGGTATTATTGATCGGTATTTAATTGGTCCAGTTATTTTACCGAATCGATTAAATGGCGTAACTTATTTAGAATTTCTCCAAAACAATCTCCCGGACCTACTCGATGAGGTGCCTCTACAACTTAGACTGGAACATTGGTTTATACACGATGGAGCACCGCCTCATTTCAGTATTGCTGTTAGAGACTATTTAAATCACCAGTATCCAAATAAATGGATTGGAAAGAGGAAATAATTGCGCACAAGTTTGGCATCCACGATCGCCAGACCTCCACAAATGTGATTTCTTTCTTTAGGGAATGTTAAAAGAATTTGTGTATTCCTCGCCAATTGCGTCTCGAGCCGAATTGTGAAATCGCATTACACATAAAAGCACACGCATTAGAAATAATCAACATTGGTTGGATAGAGTGGACTTCAATTTTCGACGAAGAATAAACTTTATTTTATACTTTAATTATGCCTGAGAGAGAACGGAGATCATTTTGAACAATTTCTGTCATTTATCGGTGCAAATGTTATGTTATTTCTATTGTTTAAGTTGTTTGTTTTTCTATTTAATTATTCTTATTACAACTTTTTTCCTGATTGTCAAGCCTGACGTAAAATTCCATAGCCGACGCTTGAATTTCCGATGATTTTAAATAATAATACGTGTATTTAGTTATTCGGAATTTTCTTAAAAACGAGAAACTTTTTGAAAATTAATAAGAGTAATAAAAGTTTGAGAAGTAAATACCCCATAAAATAAAATAATAATTTTTTTAATCCGCCAGTAGGTTAAAAAATTCTGTCACATTTTAAGGGTTAATCATCCCTTATTAACCCTTTAAAATGCTTCAATTGAATTCTTATTAATGTCGATTATTGCTCCTGGTACACTCAAAACGTGTACCAAATTTAGTTCTTCTAAGTTGGAGCATAACTCAGATATTGATTTTTTTCGAAATTAGAAACCCCACTTTGAAGGTCTATAACTTCTCAGGGGTGCAACTTAAATCACAATATTTTAATATTTTGGGTTCCCCTACATGCCCCTGCTCATAAATATATATATATATATATATATATATATATATATATATATATATATAAATATATATATATATATATATATATATATATATATATATATATATATATATATATATATATATATATATATATATATATATATATATATATATATATGGGTGTGTGTGTATATGCGAACGTGCGTCCGTGCGTAGGTGGGTAAACACAGTGTGTGGGTCTCGTCATTAGCGATTTTTTCATAGAACGAAACCGAACAGAAGGGATAAAGACATAATGATTAAACAGTAAATTTGACTTCTGTTATTAAAAAACTTTAATAAAAACTTTATTAAAAAAACTGAAATTGTGCCACTTTTTATCTCATTTCATGAGCACCCTGTATAATATTGTACAAATACTAATGCACAGCATGGTCATCGGTCATCCCAGTATTAGAATGTTATTACAAGCATGGACTTACTTGCAACTACCCATTTAATGGTCATCAAAAATTTTATTTTTTGAGATTGAGCTCCCCATTATAAAAATGATCCTACTATTGTGAACTTTTTAATAGCAAATTTTTTGATGTAAATAGACATTAGCTGTAAATAATTTTTCGATCCTAATCCAAATCTTGAAAACAGCAAAGAATAAGGAATTTTCAAAAGAACTGACAAATCGATATAAAAACAATATCAGCAGTAAACAATAAATAAGCAAGATAAACGTACTATATTATAATAAAACACGTTTCTACCTACGTGCAATATTTTAAGTTTAATTTACAAAATACCGGAAAATCTCATTTAGCTAGAAAAGTCTAGCTTTATCTGAATTTTTACAAAATTAAGGACAGAGGGGATAAAGATAACATTCCAAAATGATTAAATATTAAATTTGACTTTCTAGTTTTATACTGTATTGTTTCTTAAAATATCGCTGATGTCTATCTGAGAAATTCCCAAAATAATAATGCCTAATACCCATCGACAGGAAAAGCTTTGCTTCTTATTGATTCACTTTTTAAGTGCACCTCTATTAATAATTGTGAATATAAAGTTACAAATAACCAAACTCAATACTGTTTTTGTATACTCAATATTTCTTTTGTATACGCAAAATTTCCAGGATAGTGAGGTGAAACTGCTCCCTGGTGTCGGTGATTGGCCATGGTCGCGGAAATTGATCGACGTTAAAAAAAACATATGACAGAGATGGATTTGTCATTTTTTACTCTATCGAATGGTGTAAAAATACAATGAGGTGTCGACAATAAAACAAGAATTGAAGTACTATGTGAAAACTGGAACCTGTGATGAGCACTAATAAGTACACTTGGAGAACCCAAATCACCAAAACATATTTCAGAGACCTTATGATCGTTTCGTTGACCATGTCAACATCTTCAGACGAAGAAAAATTCTAAAAATAAACTACTAGCTACCGTATATTTATATCGCGTCTAGGTAAACGAACTAGTCCGAAGTTAAATTGTCGTCGAAGACCCATCGTTTGTTTATTGTGTAGTGAAACTACGAGGTCGAAGACCTGGTTTAATCTTCTGGTCGACAAATTTATGAGCCCTTATCTAATATATAATAGGCTTAAAAGGAACGGTACCAAGTTATTTAAGGAATCTGCACGTTCCCCTTCGATCTAGAAATTTACAATGGGGATATTAGAGAAAGCCGACAACCACATCTGACGAGATAAACAAAATAACCTCCGCTCATCTTTTTTATACATAGAAAACTAAATCCGGGTGTTTAGCTCACATTGTTAACTGTAACAAAGGACAAATAATTCAACTAAAATACTACATAAAAAATATATTTATATTGATTTTAATTTTTCGTAAAGAGTATTTGTATTGACTTCATAGATACACCGAAAACGAAAGGGTCTTTAAGTCGAGACAAGCGTAGAGATTAGTATATGTATAGACCGGCAGAGTTATTGACAGTAATTTATTATTATACCAGACAAATTAGGAGTGTTTTAAGTGGTCAAATGCAAAGTGAAAATAAAGGGCTTGAAATTAAAGGTGCCGCACGATTCAATGAAGTTTTGTTCTTAATCGACCTTGATATAAAAATATTTTCTAATGAATCAAGCATAGTTTGATGTCTAACATTTTTGACAAGTTTCAAATTTTCTTTGTCAATGTGGTGATTATTATCCCATATATGTTGTGCCACACACGATTTGTATATACATATATATATATATATATATATATATATATATATATATATATATATATATATATATATATATATATATATATATATATATATATATATATATATCCAACCGATAACTCAAAAAGTAATTAACCGATTTTAATGAACCTCCGCAAGTGCCTTTCTTTTATTAATAGCTTGCACGAGTTCGTTAGCCAAGAAAATCGGATAAGGTTTTCCGGAAAAATTTTGAGTTTTCTTTCGAAAAAATTTTTCCCCATAATTAAAAAGGTATTTCGATGAAATTTGGTGGACATATTGCTTTGGGAAAGACCTAACTATGTACCAAAATTCAGCTTTCTAGGTGTACAGAGAATTGAACTATTCAAATTTGAAACATTTATATTTCATATCACCACTTTTTATTGACAATGGTAAAACTGGTTTATAGGTATATGAAATCTAGTATGTCTGAGCCGTTACCTAGCAATGCAACATTTCATATTGTTGCGCAGGTCAGTTACACGCTGTAACTGACCTTTATCGTATATCGTATATTATTAGATCGTTTTCAATTTCAGTTGACAAATTATTTGTGTTATTTGGGAATTTTAATATACAAGTTAATATTCCTTTACGATTTTATTAATGTTAGTGTGTGGACTAAACAGTGTTTGTGATGTTTGTCCACAGATCTAAAAGATCGAAGTTTTACAAAAAGGGCTGATATGCAACAGGCTAGTTATTTTCTCTCTGATGCTTTGGTGGTAGTTTTAGTTAAGTTTATGGTTTAACGATCCATAATTTTTAGCTAATTTTCGTGAAAAAAAATTCTTAAATGAGAAGACCGCGAATTTTAGAATTTTAAAAAGATTTCATCAAATGAGCGCAAACTAGGCCCCATAGAATCCATATTTGGGTTTACGTTCAGTTTTTATCTGTTTACCTAGATACAGGGTGACGCATTTCTACGGTAAAGCTCAATAAAATCATTATTATACAAGAGACGAGAAAAAATTGTTAATTATAGGGTGTCTTGAGCTGCATCTTACAAAATTATTTTGATAATCACAAGCTGGCCCATACAATTGTTTTTCGAACACCATTATTTTATTGCATTTTTTATCGAAATATATTTGTAGGAAAAAAATCGAGACGCAGTAAGTGCGTTTTGGTAGCAAATTTTCATTATATGCTTCAAATTTCAATAACTCAATTTGCTATTAACCTAAGGTTTGTTGGCTAGGAAACCAACATTTAAAGTTTATTGTCGGAAAATTTTTGTACATTTTCAAACAATAAGCTATTTTGATAAAATATGGCACATTGTTTCTACTATATAGTTTATACCGGTAACCAAATTGATGACTGCTTGCATTAAAAAGACCTATTTTCTATTCAAAGCATTTTTATAAAAATTCACTTGCTGCGTCCAGACTTCCTATATAGCCTTGTGGCACTTAAAATCAAATGATTCTATAATTTTGTGTACAATTAATTTTCTTCCTGTGATTTGAGTGTGTGAAAATCATTATTTAGGTATATATTCGGGGTGGTGTGGATCTTGATATCATTCGATTTTATATCTGGATTTAACAATAGTTTGTTTATTACTGAATTTAAAAAAAAATAATTCACTAATGAGGAGATCTCGACTTTTGAATTTGAACAAATTTCTTCAAATGAGCGCTAATTAAGCCCACTAGAACACATAGCCGGGGTCAGTTTTGATTTTTATATGCTTATATAAATATAAATATATATATATATATATATATATATATATATATATATATATATATATATATATATATATATATATATATATATATATATATATATATATGTATCACACCGATAACTCAAAAAATAATGGGCTAATTGTGACTAAATTTGGTGAATACCTTCCTTTTCCAAGTGGTTTGGATAAGTTCGTTAGCCAGGAAAATCGGTCAAAGTCTTCCCGGAAAATTTTGTGTTTTCTTTCGAAAAAAAATTATATCTCCGGAAATAACAATGTAAGGGCAACCAAATTTGGTACGCGGGTTTATATCGCTATAGGTAAAAAAACCTACCAAAATTGACTCTGTAGGTCAAAAGACAACAAAGTTACAGGCATTTAAAGAAAAATAAATTGGGGTTTTCCTCAAAACGTCAAAGTCGCGATTTAAAACGTCAAAATTGGCAACATTTAGGCAAAGAAATTGAATCTAATACGGACTATGGAAAGAAAATGTCTCAAGAAGAATATTTTACAAATCCCGAAGTCTTAGTTTCAACCGTCATTGTCCTTCTTTTTAGTAATATCTTTCCAGAAAATTCATTTCAAATAAACCCCCTCTGTGATGCTTGGCAGTAGTCTTAGCTGTAGAGTTTATCGTTTAATGCTATATAATTTTTGTCGAATTTTCGTAAAAAATCAATAAAGCTCATTATACCCGCTATTATACAAGATATGAAAAAAAATTGTATACATTAATTATAGGGTGTCTTGAGCTACATCTTAAAAATTATTTCTACAATCACAGGCCGGCCCATAAGTCGTTGGTGATACCTACAAATTTTTTTGAACATTCCTTTTGCATTTTTCATGTTTGTAAAAAAATCGAGACGCAGTAAGTGCGTTTTGGTAGCGAATTTTTATTAAATGCTTCAAAAATCAATAACGCAATTTGCTATTAACCTAAGGTTCGTCAGCTAGGAAACGAGTTTTCCCGGAAACGTTTTAAGTTTATTTTCGGAAAATTTTGGTACATTTTCAAACAAGCTATTTTGATAAAATATGGTACTTTGTTCCTACTATATAGGTTATTTTATTTATTTAATTTATATTAGCGAATTTTCTTGTACAAAATGTTATTTTAATAACGAATTTTCTTATAAATGAATTTAGGGAATTATCTTTGAAGAAACACGCCTTATGTTATTGCATTTTTGCATTTTCTATTGAAATATACTGCATGTTTGTAAGAAAAGAAATTCTGAACGCAGCAAGTGCGTTATGGTAGGGAATTTTAATTAAATGCTTCATATTTGTAAAGCTCAATTTGCTATTAACGTTAAGGTTGACCAAGAAACCAGTTTTTTCGGGAACACTTTAAGTTTACTTTGGGAAATTTTTGTACGTTTTCAAACAATAAAGTTATTTTGATGAAACATGGCACATTGTTTTTAGTGAATTTTCTTTAAAAAAATTCACTAATGAGGAGATCTCGACTTTCGAATTTAGAAAAAATTTCTTCAAATGAGCGCTATTTAGGACCCCCGGAACTCAAATCCGAGGTCAGTTTCAGACTTTATATGTTTATATATATATTTATATATATATATATATATATATATATATATATATATATATATATATATATATATATATATATATATATATATATATATATATATATATATATATTTATGTGTCACACCTATAACTTAAAAAATAATGGACGGATTTTGATAAAATTTGGCACATACCTTCCTTTAGCAAGTCGCTTGGATAAGTTCGTTAGCCAGGAAAATCCGCCGAGGTTTTCCCGGAAAATTTTGTGTTTTCTTTCGAAAAAAATCGAAAAAAATTTATATCTCCAAAATTAACAAAGTAAGGGCAACCAAATTTCCTACGCGGGTTTATATCATTAAAGGCAAGTTACCTACCAAAATTTAGCTTCCTAGGTTAAATGACAAAAAAGTTACAGGCATTCAAAGAAAAATAAATTTGGGTTCTCCTCAAAACGTCAAAATCGCGATTTTAAACGTCAAAATTGGTGAGTACCTTCCTTTTGCAAGTGGCTTGGATATATTCGTTATCCAGGAAAATCCAACGAGGTTTTCCCGGAAAATTTTGTGTTTTCTTTCGAAAAAAATCGAAAAAAATTTTTATATCCAAAATTAACAAAGTAAGGGCAACCAAATTTTATACGCGGGTTTATATCATTATAGGCAAGGTACCTACCAAAATTTAGCTCTGTAGGTCAAAAGACAAAAAAGTTATAGGCATTTAAACAAAAATAAATTGGGGTTTTTCACAAAACGTCAAAGTTGCGATTTAAACGTCAAAATTGGCAACATTTAGGAAAAGAACTTGAATCTAATACGGGCTATGGAAATAAAATGTCTCAAGAAGAATGTTTTACAAACCCTGAAGTCTTAGTTTCAACCGTCATTGTCCTTCATTTTAATAAAATGTTTCCAGAAAATTCATTTCAAATAGACCCTTTCTCTGATGCGTGGCAGTAGCCTTAGCTACAGAGTTTATCGTTAATAGTATATAATTTTTGTAGAATTTTCGTAAAAAAAATCAATAAAGCTCAATATATCTGTTATTATACCAGATATGAAAAAAAAGTATATATTAATTATAGGGTGTCTTAAACTACATCTTAAAAAATTATTTCTACAATCACAGGCTGGCCCATAAGTCGTTGGTGATTTTCTTTTTTTTTTTTTAATCAAACACGCCTTATGTTATTGCATTTTTGCATTTTCCATCGAAATATAATGCATGTTTGTAAGAACAAAAATTCTGGACGCAGTAAGTGCGTTATGGTAGCGAATTTTGATCAAATGCTTAATATTTGAATAGCTCAATTTGCTATTAACCTATAAGGTTGACCAAAAAACGAGTTTTTTCGGGAACACTTTAAGTTTACTTTCGGAATTTTTTTTACATTTTCAAACAATAAAGTTATTTTGATGAAACATGGCACATTGTTTATACTATATAGGTTATACTGGCAACCAAATTTGATGCCTGCTTTCTTAAAAAAAAACACACATTATTGCTATTAATAAATAGTTTTATGAAAATTCACTACCATAACGCACTTGCTGCGTCCCGAGATTTTTACTATATATGTTATACTGGTAACGAAATTTGATGCCTGCTTTCTTAAAAGAAAAAACACATATTTGCTAGTAAAAACATTTTAATGAAAATTCACTACTATAAAGCACTTGCTGCGTCCAGACTTTTTTATATGCATATGATATTCTACCAAAATTCATCCAGGTCGGTCTGTTATTTCGAGGTGTTCGGATTTGTATGAAAAACAGTTTATATTAATACATTCATATTTCTAACAGATGAACAGCAAAACGTGCTGGATTAGTATCAAACACAAAAAACGGAACCTAGTGCTTTGAATTCAATTAACGGGGCCCGAAACACCGTGTGTTGTCCGTGCCCATGTCTAAAACAAAGCTAGCATTTTCATTGTTGATTTATTTGATTGTATATAAATATAAAACGTCGGTGTTATCTAGTAGCCAGGCTAATGAACCTGAGTTTTCGCAAGTATGTGACGCCTTGCGTTGGTTCAATGTGATGGAATCGGAAATGCCTTACTTATGACTATTGATACACTGATTTTGTTTCGTGAGTTTTTTTACAACGACATGCTAATGAAATGTGTCTAGAACACTTAGCACCGCGTATTTTTAAATTGTAATCTATATTTAATTCTGGAAATGCTATTTGCGTCATCTGTTTTTTATGCGGATTTATTTTCAACAACAACTTTTTTAAATAACTTTTTTTTTGTAATTCTATTAAAAATTAATGAGATACTAGCCCCTAAAAGTTTTGAAAGGTTTGGTCCAACCATGTGGAAAGTAATGCAGAGGCTTTACCATAAATTTAAAGGCTTGATTAATAATTATATAGTGAAACTATCTACTTTTAATTAGTGATGGGAAAAACTGTTATATTGCTTTAACAGGTCGAAACAGTTACTGTTATTTATAAATAACAGTTAAATATAACAGGTTCAAAATAACAGTATGAACTATGAATTCTTAATTTTTTATAAGAAGTCCACGTAGACGTAGTAACAGTAGCGACAACAGCACTAACAACGAAAAATTTCTTTCGAATTTTCTTTACTAATTAAGTATTAGTTAAGCATTGAGCTTGAAAACCTCTATAGCCATCTTTTCCTTAAAAATAAGAGTTATATGAAATACATGAATTATTGTAAGCAAAAAATAAATATATATTTTTTAAATTAAAACTATTTTTTTTTTCTCTACCTATAGGGTGAAGTGTATCTGGTTTCAACTATACCAGGTACAGGGAATATTTTTATAATTTTATTAAAATTGGTACTGTTCCTGAGATTTTGGAAGTTTCAGCTATTAGTAGTAGTAGTGTCCGTGTCCGTATCCCCATCAACAAGCTGTTAAAATTTAACATTTTCATTGTACCGACGATCCTACGTTCCCAAAGCTGTGAGCACACTGGTATAAAGTGTTAAGTAATATGTTATGAAGTAAAGTCCGCTCTATATCCATATATATTTAGCATTCCCAGTCTCATGTCCATTCATCCTGTTATCACAGTTGTGGATGAAAACCGATGTTGATTCATCGTAGCTAGTTGCAGTGCAACAGAAACAGATAAGAGTCAAAGTTCTAGTGTAAAGCGCATGCGCAAATGTATTTCTGCTGTAGTGTTTCTGGTCCTCCTGTAACCTGTTATTTTCATATATCCATAACAGGTTGTTACTGTTGCAGCTCTGAAACAGGTAAAAAATAACAGATTGTTAAATAACAACCCATCACTACTTTTAATTCACATTAGTTATGTATATATCAAGTTTCACCAAGTATTTCCTGTCTTACGCGCTGTCTAAATTTTTAATTTTTAGTGAATTTTCTTAAAAACAAATCACTGTAAGGCTAGATGCATTCTCACAACAATTAAAACCGTAGACCGGCTCTCATTAGAGCTCGTCAGTACGGCATACTAATTGCAGCGAAAATACACCTATAAAGTAATACGGATAAAGTAGCCAGCCTTTCAGTGGTGAGCGTGTCGCCACCTAGTTGTGGAACCAAGTAGTATGTTGTCACGCCAGCTCCAAATAACACCAAGTGTTAAAAAATAGAGACTGTATACAACCAACTAACAATTTAATAAATTGTCAGCCCTGGCCCATTTCTACCCTAATATAGGGACAAAGTATGTAAGGCTAGATGCATTCTCACAACAATTTGAACCATAGACCAGTTTCGCTCTCATTAGAGCTTGTCCCTATATTAGGGCAGAAATGGGCCAG
>OZ023267.1:117455052-117537552 GCA_964006375.1 Tillus elongatus | reverse complement strand
GGTTTAGTTAAGTCTATGGTTTAACGGTTTATAATTTTTAGCTAATTTTCAAATGAGCGCAAACTAAGCCCCCTAGGATCCATATCCGGGTTTACTTTCAGTTTTTATCTGTTTACATATATACAGGCTGACTCATTTCTACGGCAAAGCTCAATAGAATTGTTATTATACAAGCTACGAGAAAAAATTGTATACGTTAATTATAGGGTGTCTTAAGCTGCATCTTATAAAAATATTTTGAAATATTTTGGTGATCCTTACAATTGTGTTCTTCGAACACCCTTATATTATTGCATTTTTGCACATTTTATCGAAATATGATCGAAATTTATTTAATTTATTTAATTTATCGTAATATGATGCAAGAAAAAAAAAAGGAAATTGGTAGCGAATTTTCATTAAATCCTTCAAATTTCAATAAGTCAATTTGCTATTAACCCAAGGATTGTTGGCTAGGAAATCAACATTTTAAGTATATTTTTGGAAATTTTTCAAACAATAGGTAATAAAACAATAAGTAATTATGATAAAATATGATACATTGTTTCTACTATATAGACTATACCGGTAACCAGATTGATGCATACTTGCATTATAGATACATATTTGTTATTAAAAACATTTTTATGAAAATTAACTTCCATAACGCAACACTGATTTCGTTATCATACATTTAAAAAACGAAATTAGGACACGTTGATGAAAATAATAAAAATGGTTGACATGTTGCTAGTTTAGAGTGTCTTCAGAATTAGACGGCTCCACTGTGCGTATACTGTGGACGTTTTCCTTCAAGAGTTCACTCCTCACCTCTCTTGTAATGTTGTTGAAATAGCGAGAGAAATGGGTGGTTTAAAAAAACATCTGGAAGGAAATGTAGGACGATTGGTCATCATGTGTTAATTACATGCTTAGCATGTTATTTTTCTGAAGTTACAGCGATATAGTTTATAATATCGCTAGCATATCATTAAAATAAACTTCTGAAATGTAAATTATTGCTATGTCGCTGTTACATACTTGGCATGTAAAGGCTAGCCATGTATCTCAAAAGTAACAGCTAACATCGCTAGCATGTACCAGTGTAAGCGCAAAATCATAGGTAACAGAAAACAATCCCAGAGACATGACATGCATGTATCAGGATATGTCGCATTGGTTACTTAAAAATAACATCTCAGCGATGTGAATATCACAATTGTGTTGCCTGGGATGTATATATATATATATATATATATATATATATATATATATATATATATATATATATATATATATATATATATATATATATATATATACATACATACATGTATCCAACCGAAACTCAAAAAATACTTCACCAATCGAAACCAAATTCGGCAATTCCCTTAATTTTCTTAATAGCTTAGATGAGTTCGTTAGACAGTTTTGACACTCTAATACTTCTAGAAAAAATATATGCAAAAAACTGTTTGAAAACGCAATATCTTTTTAATTCTTAGAAATTTTAAACTAAAACTTGACAAGCACGTACACATTGTACAAGTGGTCCTACGTACCCAATTTGAACCCAATTGGTTCAGTAGATCTTGAGTTATAAGTAAATAAAACATCAATAATCTACGATATGTCCTGAAATTACCTCTAAATGCCTATGATGTTAGACAAGGTCAGACAGATATATCAGGGTTCCGCTGCCATTGCAAACAAAATGTCCAATTTAAGTTTTAAACAGACCGGCTACGAAAATATGTCACAATCAACAATCGGCGGGGTTGCCATTTACGACACTCTAAATCTGTAGATATCAGAAAAATGTAAATAAATATAAATATTAATGAAAGTGATTCAATTTGTTTAAAGGCAATCGAGAACTACGTTTAATTATGTATAAATATTAAGCTTCCTATTTTCACGGTATTTAAAAGCCATCTCCCATCTCTCTAGTTTAATCTGACAATAACACTATTTGTCATTTGTTAACTGGCAGGAGTCATGAGAGAAACGTGTACGTTCTGCGCATAACCTAGAAATCGACTCCGCTAATACATTAGAATCTCAGAATATAAAACAGCTACCTATATTCTAAGGTTAATACAAATTGTACGTAAATAATAACCCAACTTTTAATTTTAATATAACTAACAAATGCCTTCGGCAGTAGACTGTGACTGTAGTATATTACGATTCTAAGATCCAATCAAACAAATAAGAAAGTGGTTGTGTACCTCAAATTCGTGTTCTTAATTATGCATGTAGGTACTGTATTACCAATGTGAAACAAAATTATTTCAAGAAAAAATATACCTACCGCAATATAAGTATAATAACTAGGGTACCTAGGTTTATTTCATTTTCAAAAAGTATGGATGCAGTAATAGTAAATAAGTGTTGAAAAGACTTTAGGTGCAGCAAGTGCGTTATGTTAGCGAATTTTTGTAAAAATATTTCAAATCGTGATAACTCAATTTCCCAGTAAACTAGAGTCTTCAGTTTTGATACATAGTAAAACCCATATAAAGGCAGCGAGGCAGTTTCGATTGAGTTGACTAAAATGGATCATCCAAGCGATTAATAAGGAAAAATACCTGCCACGTAATTTGGCAGGTACATTTCTTTTGGCAACAAAAATTAAATTTTCGGTAAATTTACAGTTTAGCACTAGGGGACTTTTAGAAAAAAAATCAGAAACATGCTTAGAACCCTTTCTGGATGCACATACCAGAAAAAAATGTCTTGCAAACGGTCCCTTAGAAAGTTACAGGACCAGAAGTGAATAGGGGTGCTAGGCGGGGAAGAAGATAAAAAGTGAGTGGAAAGTTCGAAAAAGCCAGCTTAATAGATCTCTATAAGCTACCTTTTGTAATATATGTATGTAGGCGCCATATGATCTGCATATGATGCAGTCGATGTAATCTATAGACAAACATGCGTAAGTGTCCTTTTATCTATTATCTTATTACGAGTTCACGAAGACACGGATGACAGGACACATCATACGCAGAACAGACGTCAGATTTCAGATAGAAATGGACGGGCGTTGACCCCGACTACTAAGTTGTAAGTTGATATATACTTTAATTACAAGTATAGTGTTGTTTAATTAGCACATTCGACCATATCATACACCTTTTACCCATTTTGCAGCCATACTTCCTCAAAATCCTGTTTACTTCGCCCAGAATCCTTATTCGCCGCAGGTCCTGCAACTTTCTTGGAGGTTGTTCGGAAGATTTTTTTCTTGTTTACATTGTTCTTGTTTGTGCATTGAGGGTGGCTGTAGGCATGTAGAAGATGGAGGAGAACCCCGCGAACCAAGATTTTTAATTTATGTTTAAATTGTTACCTCATTTCATTTGTTTCAAATATTTTTCCAAAAGTGAATTTGAGGCTGCCTTGTTTATCAGTTTCACATAGAGAGCTACAATATTTCATCATTTAAAAAAGTATGGATACAGCAACAGTAAATAAGCGATGAAGAGGGTGTGGGTGCAGCAAGTACGTTGTGGTACAGAATTTTCGTAAAAAGATTTCAAATCCGATAACTCAATTTCCCATTAAGTTATAATCTTCAATCTTGAGCCATAGTAAAACCTATGTAAAATACCTTTTTGGTTGTTTTGTTTGCAAAAGCTAGTTCGATTGGGTTGACTAAAACAAAACCATCCAAGCAATTAATAAGGAAAAATACCTGCCATATTGATAATTTGGCTGGTACATTCCGTTTGTAAATAATTAATTTTTTTCTGGGAAATTTTTGTAACTTTAATGAAATCTGTAACACAATTTTTTTTAAAGCGACTTGCAGCGTTTACATATATTTATGTACCAAATTTTAATTCTCTAGCTCCATAGAAAATAGAAATTTCTTCAAGTAATAGCTTACTGCCACCTCTAAAACCAATCTCCAAAATCCATTTAAATTGAAAGAATTAGTTTTAATAATATACGTTACCAATATAATAGTGTACAATTCTTATGAAAATTCACTACTATAATGCACTTGCTGCGTCCCGAACTTTTTATTATATCAAATAGCGCCCTAACGTGGGACTGTTCATAAATAACATACAATACATTTAAAAAGAAAAAGTATATATACATACATACATATATATATATATATATATATATATATATATATATATATATATATATATATATATATATATATATATATATATATATATATATATATATATATATATATATATATATATATATATATATATATATATATATATATATATATATATATATATATATATATATATATATATATATATATATATATATATGTACACTTGGAGAACCCAAATCACCACAACACATTTTAAAAGACCTGACGATCGTTTCACTAACCAAGTTAGCGTCATCAGAGGATGAAAACATTCTAAATATTTAAAAAACTAACATCAACTTATATAGCGGATCTCAGGTAAAGAGATCGAACCGAGATGACAACACTAGTCGTAGGCAAATTCCACAGTGTATTGTATTTTTATCGCCTGACCATGTCTTGGCGCTATCCCTACTGCTTTATCTAAAAGTGTCCATCTGTAATAGTCTTGAGAAAGTTTAACGACAGCTAAATTAACAGCGGTTCCTTTGGCGGCAATAACTGTATACTTGTGTTATCGGTAAAAACGTGCCGAAAACGTGGGAATTTTATTTAGCAAAGTAATCGATCAAGTGACTCGTAATTGGCGCTGGTGCACTGTTCATACATACTTTGTTGCAACTATATTTCGCAATATATACGCTCTCAAACCCATTCAGCTGACCTGGTTTTCTAACATTTTTTATTAATTTCAGATTTTCTTTATCAACGTGATGATTATTATCCCAAATATGTCGGGCGACGGTAGACTTATCTACAGTACCGCAACGTAATTGGGATATGTGTTCTTTGAATCTGATTCCAATCGATCTTTTTGTTTGTCCGACGTATTTAAGATTACAATCTTTACAACTTATTTCATAAATTCCCGACATTTTTTCCGCGCTATCCTTGTCTTTTGGATTACCTAGCAAGTTTTTAAAGTATTTGTTGTTGAAAATGCTACCTGTAAGTCGACTTTTTAAAAAATGTTGTCTAGACCCCTCGTGATTCTAGGTTCAAATGGTAAGCAAACAAAGTTTTTTTTTCCGATTTTTCTCTTCTGAACGTCGTTGATTCCGTCAACATTTTCTTTGTTTTCTGTTTGTTGATTAATTTTTCCACTAAGCAAGCAGTGTATCCGTTATATTCGGCCACGTTCCTAATATAATTTAATTCTTTGGTATATCTACTTTTGTTTAAAGGAAAATTAATTAACCGATTTACTAAAAAATTCAGACTGGCCATTTTTTGTGCGTACGTATGATGTGAGTCGCTCGGGATGTAGCTTAAGGTAGTGGTTTCTTTTCTATAGACATCGAATTCTAAAGTGTCTTTATTCTTGATAACTAGTACATCTAGAAAGGGTAGTTATCAAGAATAAAGACACTTTAGAATTCGATGTCTATAGAAAAGAAACCACTACCTTAAGCTACATCCCGAGCGACTCACATCATACGTACGCACAAAAAATGGCCAGTCTGAATTTTTTAGTAAATCGGTTAATTAATTTTCCTTTAAACAAAAGTAGATATACCAAAGAATTAAATTATATTAGAAACGTGGCCGAATATAACGGATACACTGCTTGCTTAGTGGAAAAATTAATCAACAAACAGAAAACAAAGAAAATGTTGACGGAATCAACGACGTTCAGAAGAGAAAAATCGGAAAAAAAAACTTTGTTTGCTTACCATTTGAACCTAGAATCACGAGGGGTCTAGACAACATTTTTTAAAAAGTCGACTTACAGGTAGCATTTTCAACAACAAATACTTTAAAAAACTTGCTAGGTAATCCAAAAGACAAGGATAGCGCGGAAAAAATGTCGGGAATTTATGAAATAAGTTGTAAAGATTGTAATCTTAAATACGTCGGACAAACAAAAAGATCGATTGGAATCAGATTCAAAGAACACATATCCCAATTACGTTGCGGTACTGTAGATAAGTCTACCGTCGCCCGACATATTTGGGATAATAATCATCACGTTGATAAAGAAAATCTGAAATTAATAAAAAATGTTAGAAAACCAGGTCAGCTGAATGGGTTTGAGAGCGTATATATTGCGAAATATAGTTGCAACAAAGTATGTATGAACAGTGCACCAGCGCCAATTACGAAACACTTGATCGATTACTTTGCTAAATAAAATTCCCACGTTTTCGGCACGTTTTTACCGATAACACAAGTATACAGTTATTGCCGCCAAAGGAACCGCTGTTAATTTAGCTGTCGTTAAACTTTCTCAAGGCTATTACAGATGGACACTTTTAGATAAAGCAGTAGGGATAGCGCCAAGACATGGTCAGGCGATAAAAATACAATACACTGTGGAATTTGCCTACGACTAGTGTTGTCATCTCGGTTCGATCTCTTTACCTGAGATCCGCTATATAAGTTGATGTTAGTTTTTTAAATATTTAGAATGTTTTCATCCTCTGATGACGCTAACTTGGTTAGTGAAACGATCGTCAGGTCTTTTAAAATGTGTTGTGGTGATTTGGGTTCTCCAAGTGTACTTATCAGTGCTCATCACAGGTTCCAATCTTCACTTAGTATATATATATATATATATATATATATATATATATATATATATATATATATATATATATATATATATATATATATATATATATACAGGGTGAGTCATAAGTGGTGACCAAAAATAAAATGAATCCCCATGTGCTTTGAACCATTTTAGAGAGGGTATGTCCTATAATTTTTTTTCCTATAATGCTTCATTAAAAAGATACAGGGTGTTGAAGTTGAATTTCAAAAAATAAAATTTTACAATTTTTTAAAAAGTAGTACATATATTTTGCTGAAACTTCGCATGTGTAGGCTGTTATGGAAGGCGCGTATTCTACCATAACAATTGAATCGGCTAATCCAGCAGTGGCGCGCGTACCCACATGTCATTGGTTATCCCTCAAGAAAAAAACGGTTACGCCAATGATGTTTTTTCTTACTTTCATTCGTGAACAAAATGACTCTCTTGATAATTTTCCTGGCCGACGCTTATTTGTCGAGTAAGCAATGAATCAGGTAAGTGTTTTAGAGCAGAGTTCATGATTTTTAACCAGTCGTTGTTTGGTAGAAAATCGCAATGATACACTTTTATGCCTCCATTGGCCTGAATACACGCACGACATCTTTTTGATATGGAAAATTTAATGTCTTGATAATTTTTTGTACGACGATTATCTTTGTTGTATTTTAGTAAGTAGTAGCCTGGTTTGCCAAAGTTGTAATTAAGTGTCACTTGACGTTTAGGTTAACAAGTTATTATTTTGAATAGGTGTAAGTGGTAAACTTTATCAAATTGCAACATTTTCTACTCTTTTACTTCTTATAATGGAGTACACCTCAGAAGAGTATGCAGATATAATTTTTATCTACGGATATGCTGATGGAAATGCTCTAGCTGCTTGTCGGGAATATCAACGTAGGTTTCCCACTTGCCGTCAACCTACACCAAGGGTTTTTTCTCGATCGTTTTCAAGACTTCGGCAGTGCGGTATTGGACAACGTCCTGACGCTAGAGCTAATGGTAGAAGACAACATCAACTTGAAGACGAAGAGAGTGGTGGATGCAGTGATGGATCAACCTTCTACAAGTACTCGGAGGATTGCCACGCATTTACAATATTCTCAAAGCTTTGTTTGGAGAACTTTACATCGCGAAGCCTTACATCCATATCATCGACAGAATGTTCATTGCCTTTTACCTGGAGGTAATGTGCATCGACGAGTGCATGGAGTGTGAATGGATGTTGGAAATGAACAATCAAAATATCCTATTCCCTAATCTAATCTTCTGGTCTGACCAATCAACATTTACAAGAAATGGTATTTATAATTCTCATAATGAGCATGCCTGGTCATTTGAAAATCCACATGCAACAAGGACTCGCACATTTCAACATAGATTTTCCATTAATTTATGGTGTGGTATTTTTACCGGCTTACTGTTCATGTAAGTCCTGCCACAACGTTTAAATGGATCTTCGTACTTAGCGCTTCTAGAAAACCGTGTAGAAAACATTCTAGATGACATTCCACTAGCAACAAGAGGTATAATGTGGTACCGGCATGACTGCAGCATAGTCGAAACGTTGTTACATGGCTACATGAACATTATAATGAAAGATGGATTGGCAGAACTGGACCAATACATTGGCCGAACTGAACCAATACATTGGCCTGCAAGATCACCGGACTTAAACCCACTTGACTTCTATCTTTGGAGTGATTTTAAGCGACTGGTCTACAGTGAACAAATAAATACACCAGAGCTGCTACAACAACTGATAAATAATGTCTTTCGTCATATTCAAGCAACAATGAATCCTCAAGACATTAAATTTTCCATATTAAAAAGATGTCGTGCGTGTATTAAGGCCAATGGAGGCATTTTTGAACATTTATTGTAATAAATAAATTACTATAAGCCTGATAAAAGTGTATCATTGCGATTTTCTACCAAACAACGACTGGTTAAAAATCATGAACTGTGCTCTAAAACACTTACCTGATTCATTGCTTACTCGTAAAGTAAGCGTCGTACAGAAAATTATCAAGAGAGTAATTTTGTTCACGAATGAAAGCAAGATTCAAAAAATAAAAAATAAAAAGAATATCATTGGCGTACCCGTTTTTTTCTTGAGGGATAACCAATGACATGTGGGTACGCGCGCCACTGCTGGATTAGCCGATTTAATTGTTATGGTAGAATACGCGCCTTCCATAACAGCCTACACATGCGAAGTTTCAGCAAAATATATGTACTACTTTTTAAAAAATTGGGAAATTTTATTTTTTGAAATTCAACTTCAACACCCTGTATCTTTTTAATGAAGCATTATAGGAAAATTTTTTATGGGACATACCCTCTCTAAAATTGTTCAAAGAACATGGGGTTTCATTTTTGGTCACCACTTATGAATCAGCCTGTGTGTATATATATATATATATATATATATATATATATATATATATATATATATATATATATATATATATATATATATATATATATATATATATATATATATTTATATTTATAAGTTGAAACTGACCCCGGATATGGATTCTAGGGGTCTTAGTTCGCGCTCATTTGAAAACATTTTTTTTCAAAATTCAAAAGTCGGGATCTCACCATTAGTAAATTTTTTCTACCAAAATTCACTAAAAAATGAGTAATTAGATGTATTACAAAGTAACACTCCAATTGTTTGACCTATGGTTTATTTCAAAAACAATTGTGCTGACTATTGTTTGCAAACACATGATAGATAGAGTATTACACTGAATAAAGTTGCACAAAGCCTTCCAGTTCAGCTGTCATGCATTGTCCAGGTTTGTTTGTTTATATAACATAGTAGGTCTACTCCTTTGCGCTATGCTTTTAATATAATGTTTCGCATAAAGGATATATATACAGAATATACATTGTAGGTTTGTTCTACGCACCTGTGTATAGTTATTGAATCAGCTGACATTAACCGTTCTGTCTCTTCAACTGTTCTATTATCATGAAATGTCGGGCAGTTCACTAGTCTGTATTATTATTCTGATATTATGACAGTTCCAAGTCTTTTCACAAAGCAACAGCAAACAAAGATAAGGGAAGCACCGATTTGTAAGTCGTAAGGCCAAGAAAATAAAAGAGATGGACACACATACGCCCGAAAAAGTCGCTGACTTAATTAATATCAAATGTATTTACGCAACCAAACAGTTTATAAACTCGGCTTTTATGAAAATTATATATATATATATATATATATATATATATATATATATATATATATATATATATATATATATATATATATATATATATATATATATATGACGGCGCATTGAAAACGAGACAGACCGATTTGCGTCCAGAGAAATTATTTTTTTAAGAAACGCTGAAATACGTCAATTTTAATATTGAGGGGGACATGGTTTGACATAAAACTCAACTTTGTCACATTAACCCCTTACGGGTAGTGATAACAACCCTTATATTATAAATAGGGAACATGACTCGAGTGTTACATGATTTTAAAGCTCTTTCTTTTCTGAATTCAGCACACTAATTTTTTTGGAAGTTTTATCAACTCGTTTAAAAGTTATTCATAGTTGAAGATGCAAAAACGCATTTTACTCATTCCGATAAGAAATGTGCTGATAGTCAATGTTTTGTTGGTTTGTAAACAAAAAATTGACTATCAGAACATTTCTTATCGGAATGAGAGAAATGCGGTTTATTATTTCAGTTTATCGGTCGGTTTGATACTTGATAGTACTACCGAAAATTAATTTCACAATGGTGTATTCTGTAGACGAAAGAGTTGAAATAATTATTCTTTTTTTCAAAAACGATGACTGTGCCAACCGTACCGCAAATTTGTTTAATGACATGTTAACAGAAAATACATTTTGGAGTTAGTTGCAAAGTTTCGACAAAGTGGTTCAGTAGCCAACAAAAAAACGGGATCCTGAACGTGAATTTCCGGTTAGAAATGATACTACTGAGATTGAAGTTTTAGGACAAATTGCTGCAGATCCAACTTTGAACACGAGAAAATTGGCCACTGTTTCAAACATCAAAAGAAGTACTATTTAGTGAATATTGAAACTTCATAAATTTCACCCGTATAAAATTCATCTTGTACAACAACTGAATGAAGATGAATTTGATCGGCGGCTGGAGTTTTGTGAAGTTATGACTGCACGAATAGCTGATAACGGGAACTTTCTGTTCAATATCTGTTTTTCAGACGAGTGTGTGTTTTTATTAAACTCTACAGCCAATCGTCATAATTGTCGTTATTGGGCAGATAATTATCCAAGAAATTTTCACGAAGTCCACACTCAAACTCTACAGAAATTGAATGTCTGGACTGGCATTTTTGGAGACCGTTTAAAAGGACCAATTTTTCTTGGCAATTTGAGTGGCGAAACGTATTTGGAGTTACGAGAAGATATCGTTTACCCTCTACTAATTGACATTATTGAAAATGATGATCGCTATCAAGAAAATCAATGAGTGTTTCGACAAGATGGAGCTCCTCCGCATTTTTCCAGCGTGTTAGGGAGTTTTTGAACAGATAGTTTCCAGAGCAATGGATTGGGCGTAGAGCTGCTATTGAGTGGCCCCCTAGATCACCGGATTTAACTCCTTTAGACTTCTTTCTATGGGGCCATTTAAAGAGTAGAATTTACGCAACAGAACCGGAGTTTCTGGAAGAATTACAACGACGCATTGTTAAAGAATGCCGTCTAATAACTCCACAAATGCTCCAGAATGTCAGAGCTCGTCTTGAACAAAATTTGTACTTTTGTATGGAAGCTGGTGGTCAACAATTTGAACTTACTTAACTGAATAAACATTTTTGAACGTTTGGTTTTGTTTTTTAGTTTTTTTTTAACGAAAAATTGACTAATTAGTGCATTTCTTATCAGAATGAATTAAATACGTTCTTGCAACTCCAACTGTGAATAATTTTTTAACAAGTTGATAAAACTGCCAAAAAAATTAGTGTGCTGAATTCAAAAAAGAAAGGGCTTTTAAATGATGTAACACTCGACCCGTGTTCCCTATTTAAAATATAAGGGTTGTTATCACCACCCTTAAGGGGTTGATGTGACAAAGTTGAGTTTTTTGTCAAAACATGCCCCCCTCAATATTAAAATTGAGGGGTTTCAGCGTTTCTTAAAAAAAATCTCTGGACGCAAATCGGTCTGTTTATTTTCAATGCGCCACCCTGTATGTATATATATATATATATATATTATATATATATATATATATATATATATATATATATATATATATATAAGCATATATGTGTGTGTATATGTAAAAATTGAAACTGACCTCGGATATGTGTTCTAGGTGGCCTAGTTGGTGCTCATTTGAAGAATCTGTTTTACATACAAAAGTCGCGAAACCTAGGAAAATTCAATAAAATGATAAAAATTGGAGTGTTCTTATTTTTCATGGTGGCCTCACCTTGCGGTTTAATGTTATGAAAGGTCAGTATTCTTTTAGGCTGGGACTCTCCATAATTTGTGAAGACCATTCTATCTAGCAGCTGCATTCATTTGTTTTATTATAGCATATTATTTACAAACATGAGATCCACTGTACTGTTTACTTTCTATTTGGTTTTCCCAATGTGATTTATAATCCACTTTTGACCTATAGTGTAAAAATTGTTTTTTAAACTTGATAAAATTGCTTATAATGTGAATCACTTTATTTATAACACAGCTAAATCAAGAATCAAATCAATTTATAAGGGAGTTATGAAATGGGGAAAGAAGATAAAAAATGAAAGTTCCCAAATACATTTTAGCATTACATCATCAAAACATTCTTGAAATCAGTATACAGTTATATTTTTATGCTTTCCACTTTTAAAAAGTTACCCACAAGATGGTTTAGAGGCGCCAGTAGCGGCTCGTGCCTTAATGCATTGGGGGTGCGCAAGAATAAAAAAGTTCGGCACGCAGCAAGTGCGTTATGGTAGTAAATTTTTATTAAATGCTTCAAATTTGAATAACTCAAGTTTCTACGAACTCAGAAAGTTGAGTTTTGGTGTATAGTAGGGTCTTACCCAGGGCAACATATCCACCAAATTTCATCAAAACAACTTTGTAATTTTCGGAGAAAAAATTTTTCAAAAGAAAACTCAAAATTTGAATAACTCAATTTTCTAACAATCTAGAAAGTTGAATTTTAGTGTGTAGTAAGGTCTTTTACAAGGCAACATATCCATCAAATTTCATTAAAATAGCTTTGTAATTTTTGCAGAAAAAGTTTTTTTTTTTTAAAACAAAACTCAAAATTTTCCCGGAAAACGTTATCCGATTTTCCTGACTAACAAACTCATCCAAGCCATTAATAAAAGAAAGGCACTTGCCGAGTTTGATCGAAATCAGTTGCTTATTTTTTGAGTTATCGGTTGGATATATATATATATATATATATATATATATATATATATATATATATATATATATATAAATTGAAACTGACCCCGGATATGAGTTCAAGGGGTCCTAGTTCGCGCTCATTTGAAAAAAATTTTGCAAAGTCTCTCCATCGATACATCTTTATTAGTGAATTTTTTTAAATAGAAATTCACTAAAAATTAAGGGCTCGCCTATTTTTTCCCCGAAAATGTATTATAAAGAAGCCAACTTACTAAACTTAATAATTATTAACTACTTACCAAGTTTTCCTCTAGTTAGTTAGACGTTATAGTAATTAAAAAGTCCCTTTAAAAGTTAACCTTTAAATATAAAATATCCACTGAATTAATCACAGTATCATAATTATTTTGTCCACTTATTAAGCAACCCGAAGTAGTAACCATCATAATAATAATATTGTCTTGTTAGAACATGTAAACAACAACGAAATGATCTAATTAAAAATCAATCCAACGCGAAGAAGAAAATTACTAGGTAGTAGGTACACACGCTCTGCCAAAAGTCCACTACAAACTGGAACTGTGTAATTTTATAGCGCACAAAAGATTGCTTATTCGGTCGTTTTCGACGAAGATCATCAAGATTCGGCGATCATTTCGCACTGAAGTATCGCATTTCCTGAGAGCGCCGAAAAATACACACCGCCGCCCGCCTGCTTTCTATGGATATGGATGTATATAACGTCTGCAACGATTAAAACTATACTTATTCTGTATTAAGGAGAATGGATTATCACAGCTATGTGGAAGTTATGATTCAATTGGCAGCACTATTTGGAATTTTATTTGTAACTTGTGTTATAAGCGAATTTTCATTAAGAAATTATTATTAAATTAGCGAATTTTCATTACAGAAATTCGCTATGTTTCTTAATGAAAATTGGCTAATAATTAATTGTTCCTAGCCTTTCATTTTACATTTCATTAAAAAAATCGCTAATTAGGTAACGACTTTTGAAAAAATTTCAGACACGTTAAAATTTATATATACAGGTGTCCAGAAACTCTTCTGCCAAACTGAAGCCTCAGCTACTAGAAGTGATTTAAGTTGATTTAACTCAATTTACCTTAATCCAAAAGTGCTTTTTCTAAGCGCGACAGAGCCCTTTGAAGATGGCGCCTTCAAATCAGTCAAATATTTCCTAAAAATCTCGCTAGCTGAAATTTTAAAACTTGGCATGGAGAGTCCCAGCCTAAAAGAATACTGACCTTTCATAACATTAAACCGCAAGGTGAGGCCACCATGAAAAATAAGAACATTGCAATTTTTATCGTTTTAGTGAATTTTCGTAGCTTTCGTGACTTTTGGATGGGCCGTGGACTAAATGAAATTGTGGGTTAAGTATATATTTCTTAACCTTAAATGTTCGTTTTTTTAATTTAAAAACTTCAAGGTATTTCCTTATAATAATGTGCTCTTGTTCGAAATCGATATGATGAACCGTTTTCGAGAACACTTAGATCTCTTAAATCAAAAGAAAAACTTAAAGAACAAAATTTTGGGTGTCACTGGTGATCGGAGAATGACACAAGACCAAAATATTTTGCGTGGTTAACAAATTCTTGCATCAAAAATGTAACGAAATACTAGAAATACTAGTTTTTCTTCTTAACGAGATCCCAGCAATCGTTCTCAAAAAATGCGCACCAGAACTTGCTCCTGCCCTGACTCGTCTGTTTCAATACAATAGAGGCATATTCCCTAGTAACTGGAAAACTGCTCGAGTATAATCCGTCCCCAAGAAAGGATCCAAAGCGCTTCCTAGCAACTACAGGCCTATTTCTCTCCTTTCAGTCGTCTCTAAAGTGATGAAAAAGTATATAAACACTGAATTATTAAAATTTCTTGAAAACAGTCTAATCCACGACAGGCAGTATGGATTCCGTCAGCGCAGATCAACTGCCGACCTCCTTTCCTTTGTCACCATTCTTGGAGCAAGTCTATGAAACTACACGGTGAATCCCAGATTGTCGCTCTAGACATATCCAAAGCATTCAACCAGGTGTTGCACGCAGCGCTGCTTAATAAACTTCAGGTCTTTGGCCTACGTCCAAAACTCTGTACCTGGACAACAAATTTCCTCTCCAACCGGAGCATTTCTGTTGTCATGGATGGCCATTCCTCTAAGCTGTATCCACTTATTGCAGGAGTCCATCAAGGTTCAGCTTTAGTCCCTACTTTGTTTCTTCCCCACATCAATGACCTCCTCTCTAGCACATCCAACCCAGTTCAAAGTTACGCGGACGACAGCACCCTTCACTCATATATACAATATTCCAAGACTGTCTCTTCAGCCTAATTAGATGAGGATCGCAGACTCATGGAGGGTTCTGTCTCTGTGCATCTCCAAAAAAATATTAGACTAGGGAAGTAGACATCTTGTACAATTCAATTTTACCAAATCTCAGTCTTGTTTTGTATCTCATAAGAGATACACCAGCTCTAGACCCATCACAATGACCAACCAAGTTATTTAAAGTGACAAGTCTTTTTTACTTGTTGGCATTTCTGTGGATCGAAATCTCAACTGGCACCAACATGTCACATCAATTGCAGAAGCGGCTGCTGAGAAATTCGGTTTCCTCTTCCGGGCTCGCAAATACATTTCACCTGCTAATCTCTATACCTTATATACTTCACAAATAAGGCCACACCTCGAATACTGCTCCCACATCTGTGGTGCCGCTGCCGCTTCTACACTCGCTATCCTGGACTCCATTCAGAAGAGCTATACGTCTCATCGGTGACCCTACCCTCACCCAAAGGCTGCTATCCTTTGCCCACCGACGTGCCGTTGGTAACCTATCTCTCTTTTATAGATAGCTGCAAGGGCACTGCTCAGAGGAGCTTATTTCCATAGTTCCTCCACCTGCTGCCCTCAACAGATCTACCAGGGAACAGAGCGATTGCACCCTTCTACTGTCCAGGTCACCAGACATAGAACATCTTGTTATGCCCGCTCTGTTGTCCCGAGGACTTTATTCAAGTTGTGGAATTCCTTGACAGCACATGTTTTTCCTTCTCCTCCGAACCTCCAAACCTTCAAGTCCAGAATTAACAAATTGCCTTTTTCCTCCTTGTCGACACCCACGGTACGATAGTATTTAGGTTGCAACCCCTCGTGGTGTGTTGTTAAAATTAACAAAAAATCGGATGATTTGGGAGATGCCAATAATAGCCAGCCAGTTAAAAGCGACCACCGTATATATGTGAACTGTGTAGACATTTCAAATATTTTATCTTTCCGCAAAGCTGAATTATTTTAAATCTGATTCAGACTACAATTATGTAAAAGTATTTAGCATAATTACAAAAATATCGCAATCACACACGACAGTTCTGCATGCGTCAGTATAAAATCTAAATAAGTAATATTAATCAGCCCACATGGAATGGCTTACTAGATTACAGAAAATATATTTCCGATGACTTAATATTAACATTGAAGACTACAAGATATCACTAGAGATGGGTATAGGGAAACTTTTGAAGCCGATGTAGAATTACATTCAACACCAGAATTGCCAATAATATACAGGCTGTGCTATTAAAAAAGACTTCTGCAACATTGAATATGTCCAAGTTTGTCTCTAAATTTAGAACACTCTGTACGACGAAAGTGTAGTTCACAATATGGAAGCTCCATCTCAGTGCTTATGGTGTCCCAAGCTCGAGCTCCTTATCTTGAAAAACATGTAAAGTGCATGCTGTTTTAAATAAGAATAAAAGTTGCACAAAATGTACAAAAATCACAATATCACTGATATTCTTGAAGATAGGTATAGGGAAACCTAATAAGAATATTTATAAAATTTTATGGTGAATCTGAATATGCATTAAGATATAGGGCGTCACATTTAAGTTAATGGCCAAACTGGACTTCATAGTTCCATTCAACGTGGTCATAGGAGACCGCTAAACATGTGACAGAGACAGTACAAGGCTGACAAACAACTCATCTGTATGGTATACAGACGGGTCTAAACTCTAAACAAATCGAGGGAGCAGGACTGGGGTTCAAAGAACCCAACTGTAGAGTCGCTAAGTCGCTAGAATAAAGTTCCACCATCTTCCAAACAAAAATGCTTGCTATAAAGATATGTGCACAGGAGTGCATACAAAGAAGACTTACAAATAGATAGATCTACATCGTGTCAGACGGCCAGGCAGTACTAAAGACAGAGACAGCGCAATACTGACAAACAACTCATCTGTATGGTATACAGACGGGTCCAAACTCTAAACAAATGGAGGGAGCAGGACTGGGGTTCAGAGAACCCAACTGTAGACTCGCTAAGTCGCTAGAATAAAGTTCCACCATCTTCCAAACAAAAATGCTTACTATAAAGCTATGTGTATAGGAGTGCATACAAAGAAGACTTACAAATAGATAGATCTACATCGTGGCAGTCGGTCAGGCAGTACTAAAGACTCTTAAACCTTTTATAACCGCGTCTAAACTGACCTGGGAATGCAACAAAACCCTTGACGCAATTGGCTAAAAACAACAAAGTAACTTTGATGTGGGTACCAGGGCATCAAGGCATTGAAGGAAATAAGGAAACAAACAGTCTTGCAAAAAGGGCAGCAACAACACCATTCTATGGTCAAGAGCCCTATTGTGGACTAACAAAAATCCACGTAAGAAATGAACTGGATACTTGTGAGAAGAAGCAAATGCTGCCGCACTGGAGGAAAACGACAGGCTTAAGGCAGGGAAAACGGTTCATCACCATATCAACAGAGAAGTCTGAACTGTTTCTTGGATTGAACAGCAACTACTTGAGAATAATCACAGGGCTTTTTACAGCGGACTCCTCAGTAAGGTATCACCTTATGAAGATGAGTAAGGCGGATAGTCAAAACTGCAAATACTGCTCTGAAGCAGCAGAAACAACAGAACGCGATACCCAATCATCATTAATATTTATGTTCGCGGAGTTTCAGTTAAATATCGCATTATTAGACCAAAAATTAGTTGAAATTATCGGAACAAAATTACGACTAAATTGTTAGAAAACCGTGCATTCAACACAATACACCACAAAATAAAACAGAACTGTTAAATTTCACCTTTCACACTGCAAAAATTGGTAGTTAATAGGAAACGATTAATGATACCAAGTACTACATACAGACTTGGAGACTACTTATCTGGCTTCACTGTTGGTTTTCGTTTTTGTATGTGAAGGACGTAGCCAGCGCGTGAGCTAACTGGAGCAAGTGGCCCTTACGAATTCTGGATGTTCTAGGATGTTCTTCAACGTTTCTGTGACTATAGTTTCGCTGCTTGACAGCATTCTCAGACACATAAAAACTGAATTAGTACGAAATCATGACAACTACAAATAAAGATTTGTTGCTATGTTATGATATGATGTTTTAATCAAAAAAGTTATCAAATTGAAAATAAAATGATACACACATGACAGATGAGGCTTTCAAAAAGTCTATGTGATGTACGTCAATACTTAACATAAAAATAGAACTAGCCTATAATAACTATAACAGTTACAACAATATAATAACTAAACAATAACAGTATAAAAGCAGTCTCTATACAACGAAACTATCTTATTAGAACTTTTTTGAAAGAATAGTTTAATTTATTTTCTTTGACTTATTTAATTAGAAAGAAGAATATCTAAGAAAGGGGAATTCATTAAAACAGTTTGCTCGTTTAAAACAAGGTAGCTATTGTCGTGTGTGTGCTTTGTAGGTCTATGTTCGGTATCAATAATATGTTTTACAAATGTAGATTTGTCAGCGTGGTTATTTCTAAATGCAGAAATATGTTCTTTGTATCGGATGTTAAAATTTCTAGAAGTTTGTCCTATGTAGATTGCGTTACAATGTGTACAAGCTAATTTATAAACTCCAGCTCAGGAATCAAGATTTTTCTTTCGCGTTAAATAGCAAATCACGCGTCGTGTTGTGAGATTTAAAAGCTACCTTTGTATTTGTACAGGTATTTAAAATTTTTGAAATGTTTTCTGAAATGGTTCCAAAATAAGTTATCGAAACGTATCTGTTGTCTTCTTTGTCTCTAATATTTGGATAAATTAAATTAATCGCAAATTTGTATTCTTTTCTCTATATCATTTTATCTATTATTTTAACAGAGTAGCCATTATTAAATGCTGTTTGCTCAATTATTGAAATTTCTTTTTCAAAATTGTTTTGTGACATTTGTATTGAAAATGCACGATGTATCATAGAATGGTAGCTTTTGTGAAAAAGGGTGACATGAATCGTGTGGTATGGTTGTGTCAGTGTAAGTTGGTTTTCTATATATTGAAAGGTCAAATGAATTATTTTCTAACTGTCTAATTGTTAAAAAATTTATACAACTGTTAGCTTCTTTGGGTGATGAATAAAAGGCTTTTTCTTTCCAAACAAATACTTTATTCCTTGTCCCGAAGCTTAAGCTTAAGTTAAAAATTAAATTACAATAAAAGGATAATCTGTCTCTAGATCTTCAAAAATTACAATATGTCTAATATTAAAAAAGCTTAAAAGCTTAAGCTTTTTTAATATTAGACATATTGTAATTTTTGAAGATCTAGAGACAGATTATCCTTTTATTGTAATTTAATTTTTAACCTGTAGTTGTTTTTCATTTTTATTGCATGTAGTACTTAGTGACCATATACTTGTGTTCTTATAGCTTTTGTAGCTTGACATGTTAACTATTAACTATTTTTTTGACTTAGTGTTGAGGTTAGCTGTTGTTAACTCATTTTATCTTATATATTCCTGCGTTGTACCCTCGCAGAAGTAGCCTACCGGAAAACTCAGTTTTTCTGACAAGCCTTTTATAAATTATAGATTCCCCTGAGGATGACCTGTTAGGTAAGGTCGAAACGCGTCGGGACAAGGAATAAAGTATTTGTTTGGAAAGAAAAAGCCTTTTATTCATCACCCAAAGATGTCAACCCCAAACATTTTGACGTTTAGGAACAGTAACTGTTAGCTTCTTCTTCTAAAGTAAACTTAATATTTGTGTGAAAGTTATTAATAAAATTCAAAAATTCATTTAATTCCGTATGACTACCTTGAAAACATGCTAAAATATCAACTACGTATCTGTACCAAAAGACAATATTATGCGAAAGTTCTGATATTAAAAATGTGGTTTTCTAAGTTTTCCATAAATATGTTGGCTAATAAAGGTGACAACGGACTACCCATAGGTAGACCTTCATTTTGCATATAAATTTTATTATTAAATTTAAACAGTTTTGTTTCATACATTCGTTAAAAAGATTAATTATTTCTTGTCTTTTTATGACATTTACGTTTTTTTCTATTAAATTTTGAAAAAGAAATTTCAATAATTAAGCAAACAGCATTTAATAATGGTTACTCTGTTAAAATAATAGATAAAATGATAGAGAGAAAAGAATACAAATTAGCGATTAATTAAATTTATCCAAATATTAGAGACAAAGAAGACAACAGATACGTTTCGATAGCTTATTTTGGAACCATTTCAGAAAACATTTCAAAAATTTTAAATACCTGTACAAATACAAAGGTAGCTTTTAAATCTTACAACACGACGCTTGATTTACTATTTAACGCTAAAGAAAAATCTTGTTTCCTGACAAAAGCTGGAGTTTATAAATTAGCTTGTACACATTGTAACGCAATCTACATATGTCAAACTTCTAGAAATTTTAACACCCGATACAAAGAAAATATTTCTGCAGTTAAAAATAACCGCGCTGACAAATCTACATTTGCAAAACATATTATTGTTACCGAACATAGACATACACTAAGTAACCGCATACAACCACAACATTTTTATAATGACAAACGTAAACTAGATTTTTTTTGAAGTTTTAGAAGTAAAAAAGCACACACACGACAATAGCTACCTTATTTTAAACGAGCAAACTGATTTAATGAATTCCCCTTTCTTGGATATTCTTCTTTCTAATTAAGTAAGTCAAAGAAAATAAATTTAACTATTCTTTCAAAAAAGTTGTAATAAGATGATGAGTTAATGTATGTCGATATTTTCGTTGTATAGAGACTGCTTTTATACTGTTATTGTTTAGTTATTTTATTGTTGTTACTGTTATCATGTTAAATATTGACGTACATCACATAGACATTTTGAAAGCCTCATCTGTCATCTGTGTTTCATTTTATTTTCCATTTGATAAATTTTTTGATCAAAACATCATATAACATAGCAACAGATCTTTATTTGTAGTTGTCATGATTTCGTACTAATTCAGTTTTTATCTGTCTGATAATGCTGTCAAGCAGCGAAACTAGTCACAGAAATGTTAAAGAACATCTTAGAACATCCAGATTTTGTAAGTGCTACCTGCTCCAGTTAACTCACGTGCTGGCTACGTCCTTCACTTACAAAAACGAAAACCAACAGTGAAGCCAGAGAAGTAGTCTCCAAGTCTGTATGTAGTATGGACAAGTTTCACCAAGTAAGGGCAACAACAATCAATGGATACCAAGTACGTTTTAGATAAAAGGCAAGATAAGAAATTTAAGATAAGAGTCAGTGAAGAATTCCAGAGCAGATTATTTCGTTGTGTGCAAGTGAATGGAAAACATTTTGAACATTTGTTATAAGAAAGGGACGTTTTTATTAAGTTTATTTTCGAAATTTGAATTTCAGGGTAAACTATTTAGTTTTAATATTCCGGTATCAAATTTCCACGCTGTATTGAAAACTGTAATATTAGACCATGCATATGGGGTATCTCCGCATAGAAAAATGTGATCCATCGAATTGTGAATAAAAAAATGTAGGGTTGCTATTTAAAAAAAAACGATTAAGTGGTGGGGGTAAAATAGTGGGGTTTAATTTTTTTTAACTATGATTATAAGATAATGTTCGACAAATTAAACTTCACGTGTCTCAGCGTTTTCCACAAAAACTATTGAATGAATTTTATTCCATAAGTGTGTTTCACACTGTATATATAAGCATACAAAATTAAAACTGACTCCAAATTTTTATTCTAGGGGTCTTAGTTTACGCTCCTCATTCGAATAATTTTTATATTTATATATAATAATAAGGTTTTCTTAATCTTACCTAAATGACCATGTGCAGTGCATCCTACACGACATCTAACATTTTAAAATGTAAAACTATTAGATAAGTACACTTGGAGAACCCAAATCACCACAACACATATTTTACAGACCTTACGATCGTTTCGCTGACAACGTCAGCGTCATCAATTCTGAGAATTTTTCATCCTCTGATGACGCTGACGTTGTCAGCGAAACGATCGTAAGGTCTTTGAAATATGTGTTGTGGTGATTTGGGTTCTCCAAGTGTACTTATCAGTGCTCATCACAGGTTCCAGTTTTCACATAGTAAAACTATTAGGTTATAAAGTAATAAAACAATAAAAAGGGTTAGTGTTCTTATTTTCATGACATTCTTATCTTGCGGTTTAATGTTATGAATGGTCAGTATTCTTTTAGGCGGGGACTCTCCATAATTTGCGAAGACCAGTCGATCAGCTGCATTCATTTGTTTTATTATAGCATAGTATTTACAAACATGAGATCCACTGTACTGTTTACTTTCTATTAGGTTTTCCCAATGTGATTTATAATCCACTTTTGACCTATAGTGTAAAAAGTATTTTTTAAACTTGCTAAAATTGTTGATAATGTGAATCACTTTATTTATAAGAACACGGCTAAATCAAGAATGAAATTAATTTATAAGGCAGTTGTGTAATGTGGAAAGAAAATAAAAAATGGAAGTTCCCAAATATTAGCATTACACCATCAAAACATTTCTGAAATGAGTGTACAGTTCTATTTTTATTAACCGACTTCAAAAAAAGGAGGAGGTTCTCAATTCGGCTGTATGTTTTTTTTATGTGTGTTACCTCAGAACTTAATAATGCGTATATAATTAACTTCGACTACATTGATGGTGATTGTGGATCACACCGTTGCGCTTCCGTCTAATTAAATCAGATATAAAGCTTCAGATTCACTAAAAATAAAGAAATAAACAAAAATTTTAACAAAATGGAAAACGACTTCACAACAAAATATTCTAAAACAAAAAAATGCTTTAAAAAGTAAAAAATAATTGCGTATTCTTCTGTCTACAACTTACAATCAACTTATTTTTCCACTCAATGTACGATCAAATACATTTACCACGCAAGAATGTAGGTACCCACTTAAACTTAACCTCTAACTCCACACATACCTATGACTAACAGACAATTATCAAAATATTTATTTAGAGTTCACCTAAGCAGAAAGTTTTAAATGTATGTGTAGACTGCTTAAAAGACAATCAAATTATTAGGATCATACCTATAATGTAAAATTAATGTTATTTTTGGAGTCGGTGTCAGCCAAGACAGGTTTGTAACTACTTAACCTGAAATGTCTTACTATATAACAATTGGCATACACACTTTACGCACATAGACGCGGCGACGGCTGGTCGATTGCGCGCGCGCCCCCGGAAGAATGGCTGGAGGGGTATAACCGAGTGAGCGAGGCAAACGCGTACGCCGGCCATACGCCAGTCAGTTAGTGATGGGAAAAACTGTTATATTGCTGTAACAGGTCGCAACTGTTACTGTTATTTAGAAATAACAGTTAAATATAACAGGTTGAAATTAACAGTATGAATTATTAAGAATTCCACGTAGACGTAGTAACAGTAGCTGAACCCGTCCGGTGGTGTAGTTGGGTAATGTTTAAAATAAAAAATATTCTTGTATTATGTTTAAAACAATTAATTAATTTTGGATTAAAAAAAATGATGACGGTTTTTTTTTGTGGGTATTCATCACTAATAATAATTTGGTAAAAAATTCAACAATGCAGAATTTCTTTCGAATTTTCTTTACTAATTAAGTATTAGTTAATCACTGAGCTTGAAAACCTCTATAGCCATCTTTTCCTTGAAAATGAGACTTATGAAATACATGAATTATTGTAAGCAAAAAATAAAATAAATAATTAAAAAAAAATTAAAACTAATTTTTTTCTCTCTACCTATAGGGCGAATTGTGTCTGGTTTCAACTATACCGGGTACAGGGAATATTTTTATAATTTCATTAAAATTGGTACTGTTTCTGAGATTTTTTAAGTTTCAGCGATTTTTTATTTTGCAGTAGTAATAAAAAAAAGATGTTTAAAATCGGACCCATTTCTTAGATTTCCAAAGTGAAAAGTAAAAAGGAATATTGATTTATTAGTTACATAAGGCAAATAAGAATGAGCAAAGAAACTACCTAATTATATAATATAATACCTAAGGATTCATGTTAAAGCATAACTGTACATTTGTATACATATCAGTAACGTAACAGACTTTCGTCGACCAAAGTTAGTCAAATAATGTTCATCAACAAAAACTCAGAACTTTGAAAGTGTTTTGTTAGAAAAGTATTTTTTTTAGTGTAAGACAATTTTTCTCAAAGAAAAAAAGAAACATCGTTGATTTTATTTACATTTTTCATATTTTGTGTTTGTTTATAAATTGTAAATATATGTGTGTGTTTTGTGTGAATCAACAACCTGTCAAAATTTAACAGTTTCATTGTACCGACGACCCTACGTTCCCAAAGCTGTGAGCACACTAGTATAAAGTAGTATGTTATGAAGTAAAGTCCGCTCTATACTCTATACCCCATTCCCAGTCTCATGTCCATTCATCCTGTTATAACAGTTGCGGATGAAAACAGTATTATGTTATGAAGTAAAGTCCGCTCTATACCCCATTCCCAGTCTCATGTCTATTCATCCTGTTATAACAGTTGCGGATGAAAACAGAAGTTGCTTCATCGTAGCAGTGCAACAGAAACAGATACAACAACAGAAACAGATACGACTCCGAGTTCTAGTGTAGAGCGCAACAGCATCCCCTCCACTGTACCTGTTATTTGTATATATCCATAACAGGTTGTTACTGTTGCGGCTCCACAACAGTTAAAATATAACAGACTGTTAAATAACAACCCATCACTACAGTCAGTCAAGAGAAAGAAGCGATAGGAGTTACTTGATTATAAACCGATTGCGATTCTTTTTCATTCTACACCGTCTGTCTTAAGAAAATTCTTTATGTTTCTTATTATAACTACATTTTCGTATGTTACTTGATATTGTCGTATTAAATTTTATTTGTAAATAGGTTGAATTAGGTAATGGTACTTTGTCTTGAGAGAGGTATTGTCACAGCATAATATCTTATTAAAGTTCATTTGTAAATAGCTTTAATTAGGTGTGTGTGTCTTGTTGCATTCAAATTCATTTGTAAAAAGGTTTAATTAGGTATTGGTATATTGTCGTTTCAAGGTCCCAGGATATTGTCACAGTATATTGTATAAAATTTCATTTGTAAAATAGATTTCATAAGGTATTCTCGTATTTCCTTGGCTGACACCGACTCCAAAAATAACATTAATTTAACATTATATGATCCTAATAATTTGATTGTCTTTTAAGCAGTCTACACATACATTTAAAACTTTCTGCTTAGGTGAACTCTAAATAAATATTTTGATAATTGTCTGTTAGTCATAGGTATGTGTGGAGTTAGAGGTTAAGTTTAAGTGGGTACCTACATTCTTGCGTAGTAAATGCGTTGATCGTACATTGAGTGGAAAAAATAAGTTGATTGTAACTTGTAGACAGAAGAATACGCAATTTTTTTTACTTTTTAGTGCATTTTTTGGTTTAGAATATTTTTTTGTGAAGTCGGTTTTCCATTTTGTTAAAATTTTTGTTTATTATGATTTCCACTTTAAAAAGTTACGGGCGAGGTTGCTTGAGGCGCCCTTGTAGCGCTGGTTGCTATAGAAACAATACTGTTATCTCAAAAAAATACCTACGAGAGCGGATCCTTATGCTCCGCATGTGACCTGTAAAGGAGGCTAGGAGCATTTAAATATTAGCGAATTTTAATTTTAAAAAATTCGCTAATTAGACTTTCGAAAAAAAAATTGTGTACGTTAAAATTTATATTTGTATACAGGTGTCCAGAAACTGTGCCAAACTGAATCCTCAGATACTAGAAGTGGGTTTATGTCGATTTAACTCAATTTAACTTAATCTAAAAGTCCTTCTAAGGGCGCTAGAGCCGTTTGAAGATGGCGCCTTCGACTCACTTTTTTAAGTATTTCCCAAAAATGCCGCTACGTGAAATTTTAAAAGTTGGCACAGTAAGTGAACTTTCAATGGCAAAAATCGCAAGCGGGAGGGAAGAGTGGGTGTAGAGGCTAAGGTTATATATATATATATATATATATATATATATATATATATATATATATATATATATATATATATATATATATATATATATATATATATATTTTTAACTTAAATTTTCGAATGTTGTGTTTAATTTATAAACTTCAAGGTATTTACTAGGGAATACTACATACCAAAATTTAGATTAAGTTAAAGGAAAAAGTTATAGGCATTTAAAGAACAACATTTTGGGTGCCAGTGGTGATCTGAGAATGGCCTAAACCAAAATATTTTGCGTGATTATCAAAATCTATTAAATATTACAGACAAAGATTAAGTTTTCGTTGGGCAAGAAAGTTGAAGAAATACTAGAAAAATTACTTTGAAGATTTTAAAGGTTTTTTTCTTAAATCGTCAAAGTCACGATTTGAAACGTCAAAATTGGCAATGTCTAGACAGATATTCTGAAACAAATACGGGTTATGTAGAAGAAATGTCGTAAGAACTGTGTTTACAAAGCCTTAAGCTTCTGTTCATTGATTGTTGTTGACCTTGCTTGATGAAACTGGATACTACATACAGACTTGGAGATTATTTCTCTGGATTTATTGTTGGGTTTCGTTTCTGTAGGTGAAGGACGTAGCCAGCGCTTAAGCTAACTGGAGCAAGCGGCCCTTTTGAATTCTAGGTGTTCCAGGATGTTCTACAACGTTTCTGTGACTAGTTTCGCTTTTTAACAGCATCCTCAGACAGGTAAAAATTGAATTAATACGAAATCATGACAACTACAAATAAAGATCTGTTGCTATGTTATGATGTTTTGATCAAAAAATTCTCCAAAATTGAAAATAAAATGAAACACAAATGACGGATGAGGCTCACAAAATGTCTACGTGATGTATGGCAATATTTGACATAAAAATAGAACTAACCTATAACAGTAATAACTATAATAACAGTTATTCATTCATTGTTCGGTTTTTCTGGCTGCGGTTTAGGTTAACCATTCGCACATTTACTATAATAACAGTTACAACAATAAAATAACTAAACAATAACAGCAATAAAGCAGACTGTATACGATGAAAGTATTGACATACATCAAATCATTATCTTATTGCAACTTTTTTGAAAAAATAGTTAGATTTATTGTGTTTAATTCTTTAATTAGGAAGACAATATCCAAGAAAGGGGAATTCGTTAAATCAGTTTGCTCATTTAAAACAAGGCAGCTATTGTACGTGTGTGTGCTTTTTGACTTCTAAAGATTCAATAAAGTCTAGTTTATGCTTGTTGTTACAAAAATGTAGTGGTTGTATGCGGTTATTTACTGTAGGTCTAATGTTTGGTATCGAAAATATGTTTTGCAAATGTAGATTTGTCAGCGTGGTTATTTCTAAATGCGGAAATATGTTTTTTGTGTCGGGTGTTAAAATTTCTGGAAGTTTTACCTATGTAGATTGAGTTACAATGTGTACAAGCTAATTTATAAACTCCAGCTTTTGTCAAGACAAAAGATTTGTCTTTCGCGTTAAATAACAAATCACGCGTTGGTAAGATTTAAAAGCTACTTTTGTATTTGTACAGGCATTTAAAATTTTTGAAATGTTTTCTGAAATGGTTTCAAAATAAGTTATCGAAACACACCTGTTGTCTTTTTTATGTCTAATATCTGGATAAATTAAATTAATCGCTCATTTGTATTCTTTTCTCTCGATCATTTTATCTATTATTTTAACAGATTAGCCATTATTAAATGATATTTGCTTAATTATTGAATTTTTTTTCGAAATTATTTTGACACATAGGTATTGAAAATGCACGATGTATCATAGAATGATAGGCTAAGCGCTTTTGTGAAAAAGAGTGACCTGAATCGTATGGTATAGTTTTGTCAGTGTAAGTACTTACAAAACGTCATAACATAGAAACAGATCTTTATTTGTAGTTGCCATGATTTCGTTTTAATTCAATTTTTATCTGTCTGAGGATGCTGTAAAGCAGCGAAACTAGTCACAGAAACGTTGAAGAACATCTAGAATTCAGAAGGGCCGCTTGCTTCAGTTAGCTTACGCGCTGGCTACGTCCTTCAACTACAGAAACGAAACACAACAGTAAAGTCAGAGAAGTAGTCTCCAAGTCTGTATGTACTTAAGTTCCTGCTTCAACCATCATTGCCCTTTATTTTGCTAAAATATTTGCAGAATATTCATTTCAAATAGACCCTTCTTTGATATTATGGCAGTCGTTTCAGTTATAGAGTTTGTAGTTTATTAGTCTGTAATTTTTAGCGAATTTTCGTAGAAAAAATTTGAGCAGTTCTCATTTTATGAATTGTGAAAACGTTTCTTCAAATGAGAGCGAACTGCGCCCCCTAGAATCCACATCCGATGTCAGCCTTTTTCATATGTTTATATATATATATATATATATATATATATATATATATATATATATATATATATATATATATATACACATATACTTATACAGATGGCGGTAAAGCTCACTATATCCGTTACTATACAAAATGCGAGTAAAAATTATAAGTAAATTATGTGGCGTCTTAAGCTGCATTTTTTTTGACAATATTCAATTGCACTATTGCATTTTCTATCGAATTTTAATGCATGTTTGTAAGGAAAGATGTTTGGGTTCTCGTTTATATTATTCGTCGAAAAAATTGAGGTGCCATCTACAGGACCATCTCAAATAGCAGTCGAATTTGAGAAAATTCGAGCTGCCGTAGGTAACTCATTTTACAAATTGAGCATCGCTTATGTTTTAGAAGGAAAGGGCATGCCCTCTGCCTCAACATTTGTTTAACAAATCCCTATACCTAAAGACTAGACTTAAAGTTTTGGAAATATTTACATTTATAGTCGCATACCATGATTCATGTTGATTAGTTTTAAACATTTTTTCTGGGAGATCCCGACTTTTGAATTTTGAAAAAAAATATTCGAATGAGCGCGAACTATGACCCCTAGAACCCAAATCCGGGGTCAGTTTGAATTTTTATATGTATATGTATATATATATATATATATATATATATATATATATATATATATATATATATATATATATATATATATATATATATATATATATATATATATATATATATATATATATATATATATATATATATATCACCGATAACTCAAAAAGTAATGGGCTGATTGTGATCAAATTTGGCATCTACCTTCCTTTTGTAAGTGGCTTGGATAGGTTCGTTATCCAGGAAAATCGGACCAGGTTTTCCGGGAAAATTTTGAGTTTTCTTTCGAAAAAATTTTTATCTCAAAAAATAAAGAAGTTGTGGTAGGTAGGTAGGTTTAAGATATAAAGAGCAAACTACACACCAAAACTTAGATTCCCATGTTACAAGAAAAAAAAGTTATAAAAAAATATTTGGTGCCAGATCATTTCTATGAAAATTCACTTCAGTAACGCATTTGCTGCGTCCAGACTTTTTTATATTCAATTCTAATAATGAATCAAATTATGTGCTCATTTGGCTAATGCTCGAAAAAACATTATATTTTAATTAACTTTGGCACAAAAATGTAAAAAATAATTTATTTGATAGGATTATCTATCTTTACATTTTCATAATATATATATGTAGTCGATAAATTGTTTTCGTATATTTTCACAAATGTCAAATGAAACTTTAAAGTGACAGACTTATATAACGTTCTTATTTCTGACAGTGTGACATGAAAATATGAGTAAGAAGAAGAAAAAAGTTCGGGACGCAGCAAGTGCGTTATGGTAGTGAATTTTTATTAAATGCTTCAAATTTAAATTTGGTATGTAGTAAGGTCTTTCCTGAGGCAAGATATCCGCCAAATTTCATTAAAATAACTTTGTAATTTTTGAAGAAAAAATTTTTTTTCGAAAGCAAATTCAAAATTTGAATAACTCAATTTTGTATAAACTTAAAAAGTTGAATTTTCGTACGTAGTAAGGTCTCTCCTAATACAATACTAATGAACTCATCCAAGCCATTAATAAAAAAAGGCGCTTGCCGAGTTTCATCGAAATCGGTTAATTATTTTTTGAGTTAGCGGATGGATATATATATATATATATATATATATATATATATATATATATATATATATATATATATATATATATATATAATATAATATAAAGATATAAAAATTTAAACTGACCCCGGATATGGGTTCTAGGGGTCCTAGTTCGCGCTCATTTCAAAAAAAATTTCCAAAGTCTCACCATCGATACCTCTCTATTAGTGAATTTTTTAAAATAAAAGTTCACTAAAAACGTTGACAAATATCATTACAAGTAAATTTTAATTACAGATTAGATATATAATTTGTATTTTATCTTTTTTTTTAGGTAAGTTTCGTGTAATAAATATTTGGTCAGTTTTTGCAGAAATGTTTATTGTTGCTTATTATTAATTAATGTTTAATAAGTTATTGTAAAAAAGAGTTCGAATTTTCGCAAAAAAATTGTTTGGTAAATTTTCCTAAAAAATATAATTTTTGTGTAACATTATTTAAGCCAATCTTTGTGCAAAAATTGCGAATTTCCATGAACGAAATTGTTTGAAAATTTTAATGCAGGTAACATTTTTTTGGAATTTTTGTCAAAAAGCATTTTGTGAATACTATCGTGGCAGGTGTGTAAATGACTTGAAAAGGTTCATTGGCCAGGAAAATGGGACCTATTTTCCGGGAACATTTTAATTTCATTTTCGGCTTGTACTTTTTCAAACAATTAAGTTATTTTGATGAAATAGGGTACATTGTTTCTGCTATAAAGGTTATACTGTAATTCATTGATTGTTGTTGCCCTTACTTGGTGAAACTGGTCCATACTACATACAGACTTGGAGACTAATTCTCTGGCTTCACTGTTGGTTTTCGTTTTTGTAGGTGAAGGACGTAGCCAGCGCGTAAGCTAACCGGAGCAAGTGGCCCTTATGAAATCTGGTTGTACTGTAACCAAATGTGACGCACTAAAAAAAGACATATTTGCAGTAGCATTATTTTTATTAAAATTCGATACCATAACTCACTTGCTGCGTCCAGACTTGTTGGGCTAGAGTGTAACCACTGAGTACGTATTCAAATAATGGAAAATACGCTTTGTATTTTTAGTCGTCTATTATAATGTGTAGAATATAATCGCTTTATATTTTAGTCTAAAAACGTTGGATATAAGCCAACATCGAAACTAGCTAATTTTATTTTTAGTTATTACTGTTATAACTTAATTCTGTTTCTATTCAAAATATTGACATAAATCAGAATACAGAATGATAATGTTCTTGGGTTTATTCTGTATAAAACCACAACAGTTCTAATAGCGTTTGATATACATGGCCATTGAATAGGTTATAATCAATTTAGGCACTCTATACTCAGCTCCAAAATACATCAGATCTGATGGGTCATGAAAAATGCAATTTAAGTTGGTAATATACTGTTATTTAGTGATTTACGATCTTTCAGTTTGCCAAGTGTATTTATTCTAATACGTCACATATGTCAGATTGGGCAATGAATTTTTAAGGTTTTAATAAATTCGTCTCGATCCATGAAAAAGACCGGCCATCGGGAGCTAAAATCACACGACCGTAGGAGTTCTACTCGTCAGTTTGTATTCCAAGGGGATTATAATAACTTAACCAATGATACAGGTGCCCCACGATGAACGCCCGCGATCGATTTTTCGGAAACTAGATTTTGGAATTTTTTAAAAATTTGGCAGCTTACTGAAGTCGATAGGGGCAACTCGGCGAAAATATTCTCAAGATGGTGCCACTTCCGGTTATACAGGGCGTTGATATTATTCCATTTTAAATAAGCAAGTTAACATCAACAATAACCCCAAGTGCCACCATCTTGAAAATATTTTAGCCGAGTTGTCCCTATCCACTTCAGTAAGCTGCCAAATTTTCAAAATTTTCCAAAGTGTAGTTTCCGAGAAATCGATGGCGGGCGTTCGTCGTGGGATACCCTTATGAGGATTACTAAATAGAGTAATAGCGTATCTGCCAAACTAGTTATTTCAATCGCTGTATGGCTGTATGTTTACTTCTATGCTTCTTTTGAGTTTTACCGGTGCTTTCCGTTGAATGCCTCAATTTTATTCACTTCTTTGCTAAAGTAGCTCAAGGACTCATCCCCGTGGAATTTCCTTACAGTACTAACCTAAATAAGATAAGTTTCGTGAAGAAAATGCCACATACATGTAGTGTTGTTTTTTCTACCTTAGGGTTGGTCCGCGTCTTTGCCGCCCCAATAACACCGCAGTCTTTGGCTTATTGTGCATGCCCTTTGTCTTTTCTACTCCACTCATTCCAAAATAATTGTGCCTTGTACTAGTCTGCACAGGAATTGGTAGGGTGAAGTTTTATATTGCTCTGTCTCCGGTCTAGAGTGACCGTAGATCAGTTGTCTTTTGCCGTCCAGAGCTTTACACTCGCACAAGATGTGCTGGGCTGATTCCTCCCCCTCGCCGCAGAGTCTGCATGCCAGGTCCTCCTCGAACCGCCCCATTTTGTGCAGGTGTTTCTTGACAGCCATGTGTCCCGTCAAGAGTCCTGTTATGTTCCTGAGCTGTTCTTTGCTAAGGTTTAGCAGCTCCACAGCTCCCTTTGAACTGGGTTCCTCAATTACTGACTTCCCATATCTGAGCCCTGGACAGTAGTGTTGTTGGTTGTGGTCGAAACAGAAAGCCAAAGTTTTAATTTGCCCGTTGATGTTGGAATGAGACAAGTGTTGCTGAGAAAAATCCCAAATGACCTAAGCAACTTGAAAAGACCCCGATTTTATCAAAAATGACGTAATTTAACATGATAAATGTCTTGTAAAAGGCGAACTGAAGGTGTTTCAACGGCAGAGATTTAAGCTTGCTTCTAATGCTATACCAAGTATATTCCCAAATGCTCCGAAGTATTTGTGTAAAACTTCCTGTACTGTCGTTCGGGTTGGCTAATGTAGAAGAACGCCAATTTTAGGCTGCAATAAAGGAAAGCCTTGGAAAGTCCACAGATATGCCAAATATTATTATTCTTATTATTTGGGTATACAGGGTGATTCATCTAACTAATTCATTAGAGGTTTATAGGGAAATAGACGAGACGTCAATCTGAAATTTTTGTTGCATCTAATGCGATCTATTTTTCTATATTTCTAATGCGCTGTAACTTCCGGTTGAACCGAAAGTGACATTAGCTTTTTTCAAACGAAACCCTATAAATATTTGTGCATTTTTTTAATTATACGTAAAATTCTGAAGCTGTTGCATTTGGAATCGTTTTCCTATTTTGAGATATTATATTTTTTCAAAACATTTTGACAGATCGGGTGACTGACTAAAATGTCATTACTACCAATAATTGTAACGTTGCAAATTTTATTCTTAGTAAATGCGTTTACAAAAGAGTGTCATATTCACTTTTTTGTCACTTTAAATGCCAGTAAGTTTCTTAGCTCAAATAGAATGACCATAATATTTTCACACCATTCAACGTGGAATTTTATTTTCTATTGATATATTATAGCACACCCTATATAGCTTAAATGAATATTTACATTTACTTTCTGGACATTCTTACGCATAACATCTACACAAAAATAAACAATATGAAATTTAAAAAAAAGATTGAAAAATAAAACAAAAGTAACTGTTCCTAATGTTGTTAACGACACGTAAGAATTCTTCTTCGGACACCATCATTCTTTGACCTTTGAATTTCTTCTTGCGACAATTGTGAAAAGGGTAGTCGTTCTCTCTGCTCATGAGATTCCATTGAGTTACATAATGTTTGGTACACTTTACTCTATATAACATTCCAAAGATAGAAGTCGAGAAGTGTTAGATCAGGTGATTTTGGAGGCCATTCCCACGGTTCACCTCATCCATCTGTCATGAAACAACAGGCTCAATTTTTCGGTTATAATTCTAGCTCAATGTGCCGGAGCACCATCTAATTGTCAGCAAGAAAATCTCTTGTTTAGTGATAGTTTATCCACAAAATCGCTTACTTTTAAATTCAGTATGTCTAGATATTTTTCGGAAGTTCTCGTTATAAATACAGAATGATAGTTTATTGTTCATTAATAGACAAAAAACGTTAAAACCAAATTTATGTTAATGATTAGTTTCCCGAACCAGATGGGGATTTTGGTTTGCCCAAAAGTGATTGTTTCTGGAATTGACTATGCCATGGCTTGAAAATTTGGCGTCGTCTGTCCAAATAATTTTTTCAAGAAAAGAGTTATCATCATCAAGCCTGTCCATTAACTGCGTACAAAACAGTTCTTTCCTTTGGAACCCCTGATCTACGAGGGCTTGCACATTTTGAAATTTTTAATTATGCATACCGGCTTTGTTTAGTATCCGCTTGGCCGATGTATATGAAATTCCACTTACAGGTTATCCTCCTCTGATAGACCCTTGAGGATCTGCATTGAAATACCCCAAAACGTTGATTTAATTTTCTTCATTACCTGTCACCGGTTTCTGCCTGTTTCTCTCAACTTTTACCTTGCCGTGATTAATAAATGTCTTCTCTATTATTCGAAATTTGAATTTGGTGAGAGGAGTTAAATGAGGATACCTCTCATTAAAAGTTCTTCTTTCCAAAATTTTGCCACACTCGCCATATGTATAAAACATAGTAAGAATATCACGATTAGTGTAAGCATTATTAACAGCGATGATAAGGCAATTAACTACCTGTCAGTTTACATTTACAGTATTTGTCAAATATGAAATTGAAAACCATAACATATTAAGAAAAAATCTGGACGCAGCAAGTGCGTTATGGTAGTGAATTTTCATAAAATTGTTTTTAATACCAAATACCTATGTGTGTTTTTTTTAAGAAAGCAGGCATCAAATTTGGTTACCAGTATAACCTATATACAAGAAAAATGTATCATGTTTCATCAAAATAACTTAACTGTTTGAAAATGTACCTTATAGGTTAATATCAAGTTGAGCTATTCAAATTTGAAGAATTTAATGAAAATTCGCTACCATAATGCACTTGCTGCGCCCAGAATTTCTTTTCTTACAAACATGCATTCTATTTTGAAATGCAAAAATGCAATAACATACGGCGTGTTCGATTAAAAAAAAAAGTATCACCAATGACTTATGGGCCACCTGTAATTGTAGAAATATTTTTTAAGATGTAGCTCAAGACACCCTATAATTAATGTATGCAATTTTTTTTCGTTTCTTGTATAATAACAGATATATTGAGCTTTACTGATTTTTTACGAAAATTCGACAAAAATTATATACTATTAAATGACAAAGTCTATAGCTACGACTACTGCCAAAGCATCAGAGAAAGGGTCTATTTGAAATGAATTTTCTGGAAATATTTTAGTAAAATGAAGGACAATGGCGGTTGAAGATAAGACTTCAGGGTTTGTAAAACATACTTTTTGAGACATTTTCATTCCATAGCTCGTATTAGTTTCAGGTTCTTTACCTAAATGTGACCAATTTTTGACGGTTTAAATTGCGAGTTTGACGTTTTGAGGAAAACTCCAATATATTTTTCTTTAAATGCCTATAACTTTTAGGTCTTTTAAGTTAAAGAGCTAAATTTTAGAACGTAATTTACTTATAATGATATAAACCCGCGCACCAAACTTGGTTGCCCTTACTTTGTTATTTCCCGTGATATACATTTTTTTTTTCGAAAGAAAACACAAAATTTTCTAGGAAAACATGCACCGATTTTCCTAGCTAACCAACTTATCCAAGCCACTTGCAAAAGGAAGATATTCACCAAATTTAATCAAAATCGGCCCATTATTTTTTGAGTTATCGGTGTGTGATACATACATATATATATATATATATATATATATATATATATATATATATATATATATATATATATATATATATATATATATATATATATATATATATATATATATATATATATATATATATGTATATACTGTAACCTTGCAGCCATCTACAAAACTACTAGGACTTCATATCGATAGTTAGTTAAAATGGAATGTTCACATCGATGAACTTTGCTCGCGAATCTCATCCGTTACATATGCAATAAGAACACTTACCCAAAGATGCAGTACCTTTACTGTGTTGTCACTGTATTATGCGTGTTTCTACTCACAACTAAGGTTTGGTATTACGCACTGGGGATTAGCAAGTGAAGTAAACCGAGTTTTTAAACAACAAAAGCAAGTGATGAGGATCATATTCAATATCCCTCATAGACACACTTGCAGAAACACTTTTAAAGAACAGGGTATCCTTACACTCCCCACCATATACATCATGGAAGTGCTAACCCATGTTTTTCAAAACAAAACCAAATACACACGCAATGCAGTGGAACATGGATATACCACAAGAGGTAGAAATAACCTGCAAACTGACAAACATCGCACAGCTCTGTACCAAAAATCACTGTTTTACAATGGCTGCAAGTTGTATAATGCGTTGCCGGAAGATGTACGGAATGTTGACACTTTACCAGCTTTTAAAAAAAAAGTGAAAACGATTCTTATAAACAAGACGTGCTACTCGGTGGATGATTTTTATACATAAACTACCATTAACTATCTTCTGTTTTTAAATTCTTTTAATATGAACACTTTGTTTGTAGTGTAGTTGCCATAGTATAAACTATAAACCTAGTGCACCTGGTGACTCTAAAAAATAATATTGGAATTGGATCTGGATTCTGCAGCTCTTATCTTTTGAACGTTATAAGTGTGTTTTATAAGTATCTTTGTTTTGTATTATTTAAGGAAAAATTTTCCTTAATTGTTATGCTTATTGTGTGTGCTATTGTCGTTCTTATTGTTAATTTTTTGACGTACATGAACATCCCTGTGTCATTCAGGTGACATTGGCCTGTTTCATTGTTAATATATACATTATACATTATATATATATATATATATATATATATATATATATATATATATATATATATATATATATATATATATATATATATATATATATATATATATATATATATATATATATATATATATATATATATATATATATATATATATATATATATATATATATACAGTGTGGAACAGCCAAATGGAATAAATTCGATAACGGATAAATGAGGACGTGTTGGGAAAAACGCTTGGACACGTCGATTTGTATTTTTAACTGCGCATCTTTTTCAAGAAAAAAAATTATTTAGGGTGCGTCATGTGACAGTGGCCAATACCAACTTTCTTATTTTAAATACAAGCCCCTGTATATTATTAATTTTTTGGATTCTTCAGAAAATTCTAGACATAATTCATGTACAATGTCCTATACCTATCTTCAACTGTTTCGGAAATATTAAGTATTTTCAGATTTATTACAAAAATTAACATTAAAAATAGAAAATTATTTTATTTCACAAATTCTAATAAGAAATACTGATTATTTCTTAATAATTTAAAAAAACAAAAAAAAATTAATGTCAATGTAGTAAATGTTCAAAATGCTCGCCACGAACATCTTGGCAACATGCTAATCTGGTATAGAAATGTCTTCTAACATTACTCAACATCTCAGGCGTGACTGATCTAATCGCAAGCGTGATTCGTCTTTTTAAGTCATCTAAGTTGAGGGGCTTAGTTTTGTATACAATACTTTTGACATATCCCCACAAAAAGTAGTCTAATAGCGACAGATCAGGAGATCGTGCTGGCCATTCTATCGATCCGCGCCTCCCTATCCACCGATTTGGAAAAATTTGGTTCAGGTACTGCCGGACATTGATTTGGTAATGGGGTGGTGCTCCATCTTGCTGAAACCATATTTTATTGGCAGGAACTTGTGGGTTTGCTGGATCTGGATATAAGTTTGTCAAAGTTGGCACGACATTATTTTGGAGCAGTTCTAAATATTTATCCCCATTCAAGTTGCCATCAATGAAAAAGGGACCTACGATATGATTTCCAACAATTCCTGCCCAAACATTAACTTTTTCAGGATATTGCGTATGTTCCTCTCTCATCCAATGAGGATTCTCATTAGACCAATAGCGGCAATTTTGACGATTAACATGACCGTGAAGTGTAAATGTGCTCTCATCAGAAAACAAAACATCTTCTAATTGGATCACATTGTTATCTAACATTGCCATCATTTGTTCACAAAAATACGTTCTCCTATCGAAATCGTCCTCCATGAGCTCCTGAGTTGGTATCATTTTATAGGGATGCATTTTACTTTCCTTTAATGTTCGAAAAATTGCTGTGTGGCTAACGTTGAATAGTTGGGCTGCTTGTCGACCAGAAGTATGTGGGTTTTCTTGAAACTCAAGCGTAATATCCAATTTCGTACCATCACTTACTGCATTGGCAGCTATTTTTTTTATCTGTCTCACATGACCAAGCTCGCGAAACTGCTTTTCTATTTTGCTAATTGTTCCTTGGGATACAGGCGGCAAATTTGGAAATTTTTCGTGAAATAAGCGAGACACTTCCATCTGTGTCCGTGTGTTATCTCCATAACCAATCATTTGTAGAATGGTTATTTTGTGCATTTCTGTTAAATGAACCATTTTTCTGATATTATTACGTACAGTTAACGAAATTCAAACGACAATAGCACTGACACTAATCACTACTGTCATGCAGGCAGACAACAAGTTGCTAAGGCTACGAGTTTTATACGAACAGAAAGAAAACTGTTTTTGTTTTTGTTTCATTTCATATCAGTAAAAAGAAACGCAGGAATGGTTTTTGTTTACTTTCTCATTATCAAGAGCTGAATGGGAAATAAGTATTGAATGCAATGTAGCGAATTTGTGAAATAAAATAATTTTCTATTTTTAATGTTAATTTTTGTAATAAATCTGAAAATACTTAATATTTCCGAAACAGTTGAAGATAGGTATAGAACATTGTACATGAATTATGTCTAGAATTTTCTGAAGAATCCAAAAAATTAATAATATACAGGGGCTTGTATTTAAAATAAGAAAGTTGGTATTGGCCACTGTCACATGACGCACCCTATATAATTTTTTTTTCTTGAAAAAGATGCGCAGTTAAAAATACAAATCGACGTGTCCAAGCGTTTTTCCCAACACGCCCTCATTTATCCGTTATCGAATTTATTCCATTTGGCTGTTCCACACTGTATATATATATATATATATATATATATATATATATATATATATATATATATATATATATATATATATATATAAACATATAAAAATTGAAACTGACCTCGGATGTGTGTTCTAAGGGGCCTAATTAGCGATGAAATTTTTTCAAAATTCCAAAGTCGGGATCTGCTCATTAGTGAATTTTTTAAAGAAAATTCACTAATATCACGATTAGTGTAAGTATCATTAACAGCAATGATTGAACAATTAACTACCTGTCAGTTTGCATTTACAGTATTTGTCAAATATGAAATTAAAACCATCCAAAGTATACTTGCAACAATACACACGAGTAGAATAAGAGTTTTTTCACATATTTTGTAATATCTCTGTAAATATGTATTTTAGCTGTAGGGTATGCTATAACATATTACTAGAGAATAAAATGTCACGTTGAACGGTGTGAAAATATGATAGTAATTCGATTTGAAATCAGAAAGTTATTGGCATTTAAAGTGACAAAAAACCGACCGGAAATACCCGACACCCTGCATAACATTTTGGAATACTATTCATGGCACCTGATGAGAAACTCCTTTGTTAACGTACTTACAAAGAAACTTTTCAACAATGCAATTATTGGTAATAATGACATTTTAGTTAAGTCACTCGGTCAGTCAACATTTTTGGGAAAAATTAAATATCTCAAAAACAATTAAAAATAGGAAAACAATTCAAAATGCAGCAGCTTTGGAATTTTACGTAGAAAATTAAAATTCAATGAAAGTTATAGTATTCGCTTTGATATGGTAATGGTAATGTCACTTCCGGTTCAACCGGAAGCTACAGCGTATTGCAAATATTGTCCAAAAATAGATTGTATCGTATTATAGCTGCAACCACAATTTCAGATTGATGTCTCTCCACTTCTCTATAAACCTCTAATGAATCAGTTAATTGAATCACCCTGTATACTTAGTTTCCACTGAATAATTGTCTCTGCTATGTACATCACTGGGGTTACTCAAGTATTTGTGAACTATCTGACATGTTCTTGGTATGACAACCTTCTGACTTTTCATAAAGATTATTATTATTATTAAATATTTGTATAACACCAAATCAATTATACAGTGTGTCCACATTTCGATGCTAATCATTGGTATATCAGTTATTATAAGAGAGCAACGGTCAGGCCAGGTCAGGTCAAATGGGGAATGTTTTGTAGAATTCAATGCTCGCAACAAATATCATTTCAAATTCATTCTGACTTTTTTCGATTTTGAGATATTTCGAAAATACCAAAATTAGCACAATTACTCTAAAAAAATTCTAGTTATTCCGATCAATGAATTTTTAGATAATCAAAAAATTACAAATTTTTCGAACCACTTTAACACCCTGTATCTGAAAAATTAAAGCTGCAACGACACCTGTTAGCACAATTACTGTAAAAAATATATAGTTATTCCGATCAATGAATTTTTAGATAATCAAAAAATTACAGATTTTTCGAACCAGGTTAATACCCTGTATCTGGAAAATTAAAGCTGCAAAGACACCTGTTTATAGGAAACCTTATATATATATATATATATATATATATATATATATATATATATATATATATATATATATATATATATATATATATATATATATATATATATATATATATATATATATATATATATATATATATATATATATATATATATATATATATATATATAAGGTGTTTGTCAAGTCTCGTCCATTAGAAATTTGCGCTTAATTGCAGAAATGGTGAAAAGTGTGTTTGATTCCAGCGTATTTTGTTCAAAAAAATCGCAAAAAAAAAATAGAAGAAATTTAAAACCTAACCATTAGCCATTTAATATGATCGTTCAGCTCACTGCAATCAACTTTGTAGCTTTTGAATTTAATCTTTATGTGATTACATAATATTTACAGCCTTAATAATGAAGAAACAATACCATGTCAAATTTGATCTCAAATCTAGGTTCATAGGATCCGAATTGCGAAACCTATTCGTATTGGCTTATTAGTGAATTTTCGTAGAAAAATTCACAAATGGGGAGATCCCGACTTTTGACCCCTAGAACCCATATCCGGGGTCAGTTTCAATTTATATATATATATATATATATATATATATATATATATATATATATATATATATATATATATATATATATATATATATATATATACAGGGTGGCTCATTAGTGCGAGGAAGTACGATATCTCCTTTAATATTCAGAATTTTGAAAAATGTTTTATACAAATTTGTTGGGAATGACGAGGGACATATTTTAAAAATATTTGTAACTATACAGGGTGTTACCTAAAAGTAGGGCAACATGTAAGTTTTTTATTTTAAATGACACCATATGTTTTTTTGTTTTTTATCGGATTTGCCATAAAATTCTCTATATGGTACAGTTATTTGTTTTTCAAAAATTTGCGGTATTGCCAAGTAAATAATTATTTATTGAAAATTTTAACAAAAACATAATAGTAGAAATGCGGCTGCCAATCCCCTAATATTGAAAAGAATTAAAAGGTTTTCGCCATCGTCAAAGCTGAACCTTTAATAAAGTCACCGAAATTAATTTCTTGTAGCCTACTTCCACACCTTCAAATTTTGTTATAAGGATGATTCTCAAAAAAATGCATAGTTTTTGAGATAAATCCATTTTTATGAAAAATGGTCTCCCCTATACGGAACAATAATAATTATTAGTAGACTATGACTTTCAATTTCAAACAACTGTCATACTAATTTATTTTAAGCAAACTGTCAAGTAATTTCCGCAGTTAATTTGCATAGTTGATGAAGAAATTGTAAAGTTAAAAAAAAAGAATTTTTCCAAAGAAGAACTTGTCGATATGATATTCACATTAGGGGCTAGTGATAAAAATTGTTTATTAGCCGTTAGATTATATCATCAGACCTTTCCGCAAAGACCACCGCCAAGAAAGGAAGCATTTGAGAAATTATTAGACCGCTCTTCTCGTACTGGAAGAGTGAATTACGAAAAAGATGAGCGAACCAAGCCCGCCAATTCAGAAGAAAATCAGTTATCTGTTCTACTGAAAATAACTTAAAATCCGCATATTTCACAAAGAGCCATTGCGAATGAAACTGATTTATCTAGACGCACTGTTCAAAGGGTTCTTCGTAGTAATAAACTACACCCATATCACATACAACTCTTGCAAGAGTTAAATAACCAAGATTATGAAGCCAGAATGATTTTTGTCAGTGGGCGCAGCAGAAGATTCAGCAAGACGGACGCTTTTTTGATTATGTTTTATTTGTTGATGAAGCCACTTTCCACAAAAATGGAAATGTAAATCGCCACAATTTTCACTACTATGCGACTTCTAATCCCCAGTTTATAAGAACACATAGCCAGACAAGGTGGTCATTGAATGTATGGGGTGGTATAATAGGACATTATGTTATTGGGCCTTACTTTTTCGAAGAGCGTTTAACAGGGCAAGTTTACCTCAAGTTTCTCCAAAATGAATTGCCACGATTGCTTCATCAGTTACCAAACTATATTAGAAAGAGAATGTGGTATTTACACGATGGTGCTCCAGTGAATCATACGGCAGCAATCCATGAACACCTTCAAAACGCTTTTCCTGATAGATGGATAGGAAGAGGTGGCCCAGTGAGATGGCCCCCTCGTTCACCCGATTTCACCAAAATGGATTTTTTTTTGGTGGGGATACGTCAAAAGTCAGGTTTACCAAATTCCGCCCACTACAAAAGATGACATGAAACAGCGAATTAGAGGAGTTTTCAGAAATATTGATAACAATGTCCTAACTAACGTGAGTCAATCTTTTGAAAGACGAATTGAAATTGGTGTAAATAATAATGGTGGCCATATTGAGCATTTACTGTACTATACCTAATGTTTTATTTATTGTTGATAATGATTATTATTAGTTTATAAATGCTCCGAATAAAAAATGGAAGTGAGTATTAAAAAATTTTTAAAAATAGAATCATCCTCGGAAACCTCTTGCTGTTAAAAATCAATCCATTTAAAAACGTTAATTTCATTTACAAAGTAGGTAGTAGTAGTTGCATTTGAGTGATTGAGTTATTATGTTCTAGCCTACCTACCAATTATTCTTGTTCCTCTATAGGCAAGACGGGGTTAAGCCATTTTTCATAAAAATGGATTTATCTCAAAAACTGTGCATTTTTTGAGAATCATCCTTATAACAAAATTTGAAGGTGTGGAAGTAGGCTACAAGATAGGCTAATAAAATATAGGGTGTTCCATTAAAAAAAATAAAGTTTTTTCATAGTAAAATTTAGAAATTTCGATTTTTTTTTTAAACACATCCTGTACAAACTAAATGAGTTTTGTTAATTTCGGTGACTTTATTAAAGGTTCAGCTTTGACGATGGCGAAAACCTTTTAATTTTTTTCAATATTAGGGGATTGGCAGCCGCATTTCTACTATTATGTTTTTGTTAAAATTTTCAATAAATAGTTATTTACTTGGCAACACCGCAAATTTTTGAAAAACAAATAACTGTACCTTATAGAAAATTTTATGGCAAATCCGATAAAAAACAAAAAACCAATGGTGTCATTTAAAATTAAAAACTTACATATTGCCCTACTTTTAGGTAACACCCTGTATAGTTACAAATATTTTTAAAATATGTCCCTCGTCATTCCCAACAACTTTTGTATAAACATTTTTCAAAATTCTGAATATTAATGGAGATATCGTACTTCCTCGCACTAATGAGCCACCCTGTATATATATATATATATATATATATATATATATATATATATATATATATATATATATATATATATATATATATATATATGTATGTATGTATGTATGTATGTATCTATGTATCACACCGATAACTCAAAAAATAATGGGCCTATTTTGATAAAATTTGGCGTGTACTTTCCTTTTGTAAATGGATTGGATAAGTTCGTTAGTCAGGAAAATCGGACGGGGTTTTCCGGGAAATTTTTCAGTTTTCATTCGAAAAAAATTTTTATTTAAAAAAATAAAAACGCTATGATAACCAAATTTGGTAGGTAGGTTTACGATATAAAAAGTAAACTATACACCAAAATTTAGATTTCTATGTTACAAGAAAAAAAAGTTATAATAAGATATTTTGTGCCAGATCATTTCTATGAAAATTCACTACCATAACGCACTTGCTGCGTCCAGGCTTTTAAAAATAATATGACGATATAGTAATATCGTCATATTATGTAGTATATAGTAATATTACTGCAATTGGCGTTGTAGCTTTTATATAAAATCTGTGTGCAATTACATATTATTTACAATATTAGTACTGAAGAAAAAATACCATGTTGTCGAATTTGATCCATAGCTTTTCTCTCAAAGTAGGTATTTTAGTTTGGCATAATCGTCTTTCTTACTAACTGCATCTATTTCATTTTTCTCATAGTCATTATTAGTCTACTAATATTTATTTGTTGTGTTGTACCAAACCAAGTGTAAAAATTAATTTAAGACCCGCTTTTTTATATGCAAGGATGCAAGGTAATTATTACGTAGAGAATAAACGTTATTTATTTACATATCTATTGTATGAGGTGAGCACCTAAATTTTTCAGCCTGACATATATTCAGGGTATCGTAACGTGCCAAAATTTGGTAAGATATTGGTTCAAGTCTTATTAGCCTTGGAAAAAACAAAAAATGATTCTATGTCAATTCGTTTTCTTACAACTGCCACTTGTTCATCACGATGTAGAAGGCACGAAAATTAAGTATAGAGCGGTTTTAAACTCCTTCCTCAAAAAGGCCTTCCACCTCAAAGCATCAAAGATGGCTAGATGGGGTAGAAGGAAAAATATCCGTCTTATTCTGTAGTAAAAGATTGATAAAAACGGTTTCGAATGGGGCAGGAATCCTTGAAAGATGACGCATAAACGGGAAGTACGGTGGAACTAGTGAGTGACAAAATTGCCTTTGTTGACGATCTCGTATTAAGCAATCGACGCTTGAAAGCGAAAGAATAATAAAAAATGTCGGGGCATTCAGATACAAGCGTTCGTCGAATCGTCCACGAACACTTAGGCATGAATAAAGTAAGTACAAGTTGGGTCCCCAAACATCTTTCAGCTGTTCAAGCGCCAGCGTCGTGTTGAATGTGCTCAATCCTTTTTGGACCTCTGTCGAGAAAACCATGTGGATGTGTTGAAGACAATTGTCATAGGGGATGAAACTATGGTTGTCTAATATGATCCTTTGTGCAAAAGGGAGTCAATGGAATAGAGGCGTAAAAGAGAAGCACCGCCAAGAAAATTCAAGGTCTGCTAGTCGACAAAAAAAAGTGATGGCTATGATTTTTTGTGACTGTGAGGGTATTCTTCTTATAGATTTTAGATAACGCAACACCACAGCTAACAGGGCATATGCAACACTCCTGCATAAATAACGACAAAATATTCGGGAAAAACTGACCAGACGCGTGCATTTGCTCCATGATAATGTCCTCGTGCACACTGCTGGAATTGCACAAGCCGCAATTCGTGATTGCAATTTCGAACAAATTGATCACGCTCCGTATGGTTCAGACTTGAAAAGGTCAAAGCTGACAAAATGCTTCTACACAATCCCAGTCAAGAAAACCGTCAAGCATTTAACGACGCAAGAAACCGCAATGTCCTCATTCTTTCTGAGGCAAAAAACTCGTTTAATAACCACATCAAAAACAAAGTCTTCTCAACCTCCAAGGACAGCAAACCCTTCTGGACTCTTGCTAAATCTATTGGGAATAGTTTCTGCACGAGCACGTTCCCACCCCTTGTTTCAGGGGAAGAAATTGTTTCTACCACCCTGGGCAAGGCTGAACTTTTTGCCTCATTGTTCGCCGGCAATTCTACTCTCAACCCACCTCCAAATGTTCAACCACCAACAATCCCCAATGTCGAGCATTAAATGACTGATATCACTTTCAAAACTAAAAAGGTACGAGATATGCTCTCTTTTCTTAATACCAGGAAAGCCTCTGGCCTTGACGAGATCCCAGCAATTTTTCTCAAAAACTGCGCACCAGAACTTGCTCCTGTCCTGACTCGTCTGTTTCAGACATCTTACAATAGAGGTATATTCCCTAGTAACTGGAAAACTGCTCGAGTACAACCCATCCCCAAGAAAGAATCCAAAGCGCTTCCTAGCAACTACAGGCCTATTTCTCTCCTTTCAGTCGTCTCTAAAGTGATGGAAAAGTATATAAACACCGAATTACTAAAATTTCTTGAAAAACACAGTTTAATCCACGACAGGCAGTATGGATTCCGTCAGCGCAGATCAACTGCCGACCTCCTTTCCTTTGTCACTCATTCTTGGAACAAGTCTATGGAACTCGCTCTAGACATATCCAAAGCATTCGACCAGGTCTGGCACGCAGCGCTGCTTAACCTGGACATCAAATTTCCTCTCCAACCGGAGCATTTCTGTTGTCGTGGATGGCCATTCCTCCAAACTGTATCCAATCAATGCAGGAGTCTCTCAAGGTTCAGCTTTAGACCCTACTTTGTTTCTTCTCCACATCAATGACCTCCTCTCTAGCACAACCAACCCAATTCACAGTTACGCGGACGACAGCACCCTCCACTCCTATATACAATATTCTAAGCCTGTCTCTTTAGCACAATTAGATGAGGATCGCAGACTCATGGAGGGTTCTGTTTCTGTGGATCTCCAAAAAATATTGGACTGAGGAAGTAGAAATCTTGTACAATTCAACTCATCAAATCTCAGTCTTGCCTTCTATCTCATAAGAGATACACCAGCCCTAGACCCATCACAATAAACAACCAAGCTATTCAAAGTAATGAGTCCTTTGCACTTGTTGGAATTTCTGTGGATCGAAATCTCAATTGGCACCAACATGTCGCATCAATTGCAGAAGCGGCTGCTAAGAGATCAGGTTTGCTCTTTCGGGCTCGCAAATACTTTTCACCAGCTAATCTCTATACCTTATATACTTCACAAATAAGGCCAAACCTTGAATACTACTCCTACATCTAGGGTGCCGCTGCTGCTTCTACGCTCGCTATCCTAGACTGCATTCAGAAGAGAGCTATACATCTCATCGGTGACCCTACCCTCACCCAAAGGCTGCCGTCTCTTGCCCACCGACGTGCCGTTGGTGACGTCTCTCTTTTTACAGATATCTGCACGGGCACTGCTCGGAGGAGCTTCCTTCCATAGTTCCTCCACCTGCTGCCCCCAACAGATCTACCAGGGGAACAGATCGAATGCACCCTTTTACTGTCCAGGTCTCCAGACATTGAACATCTTGTTATGCCCGCTCTTTTGTTCCGAGGACTTCCAAGTTGTGGAATTCCCTACCGGCACAGGTTTTTGCTTCTCCTCCGAACCTCCAAACCTTCAAGTCCAGAATTAACAAGTTGCATCTTTCCTCCTTGTCGACACCCACGGTACGATAGTATTTAGGTGAGCCCTCGTGGCGTGTTGTTGAAATAAAAAAAAGTGGCCCCCAGTGACTATTACGTATTTGGAAATTTGAAAAATGACCATTGGGGGCGTCATTTCAGTGACGACGAAGAGGTGAAAGCTGCAGTATGGGCATATTTTGAGGACAAACCGAAAGAATATTTTTTAGGGCTATAGAATTGTTGCTAAAACGATCTAATAAGTGCATTGATGTTAGGGGAACTATATTGAAAAATAATTAATAATAAATTAATTGTGAGTACGCCGTTTCTTTTATAGCCGGGCCTGGAAATTTTGGCGCTTATCTCGTAATTTTAATTATTTTTGCCCGAAAAAAACATAATGTGAGTATATTAAAAGACCACAATGAAGTAGTTTTACTTATCAAGATATCAAGTATTTTTAATTTTTACAAATGGTTGTTCATATAGTTGTATGTAACTCTGATTATTTTGTGGTTTTATAATTGACATTTTTTGACATTATTTTCTTCTATTAAATTCAAATTACTGAGTATGATAGTTTTTGGCTATTTGTTCACTTAATATACAATAAGAATTCAGAGACAGTTCGCATTTGGGCTGTACTTGGATCGAACGGTTTCACCAATTAATGACAACAAAAATTCATGAACCGTATTTCTTATTTTCCCTATCGATACAAATTATAAGTTTAGCATTAAACGTTTAGTGTAAAAAGAATTCTTTAGGCGAACAACGTGGCAGGTTTCACATAGCATGAGTAATTTCGTGGTTACACTCAGTTATTTTTCTTCTCAAGAATTTATTTTCTGTCAACGACTTTGTGCAACACGATCAAGAAATTTATAAATAACCTTCACTAGTGTCCTTCAGCGGGTTACCACAATTTCGTCCAGAGAAACATACATTACAGGTGCAAGCGCACAAGACCCCTACTTTTCTACGAGTGTCTTGCAAAACAATATTAACTTTGATGACGAAACAATAAGCAACTAAGAAAATTAATTTTTAATAGCCCAATTAAAATGTATATCACTTTTTATCTCATCTTTTGAATATATGGTATCTGGTAACTGGGATGTTTTATATTTTGTTCTGTTTTTTAATCTTGTATTGATTAAGTTTTCTAATTATGTTATCAGAGGCTGTAGACGCTGTGATAGAAAATGGTCAAGGAATGCGAGATGAAAACATTAACATAAGTGATGTCAGTAAGTATTTTCTTCATTGTTATTAACTGGCTTTATACGTTTTATCACACTATAATCAAAATGAATGAAGGCCAACACTGTTATTAAATAAACGAAACAGAATATAATAACACTTTCACTGTATCATTAAAATTGTGTGACATATGTTTCACTAAACAGTTTTAGCTTCTTGCCTTATCAAATTAACTTACTGAAATAAGGCTATAGGGCTAATTTACGACAATATTTTATATTTGTTTATTAGTGAATTTTCTTAAAGAAAGAAGTATCGGTGGTAAGACTTTCGGACTTTTTTCAAATGAGCGCCACCCCTTGGTCCCACAGACCACGGCGTGGTCACTGCTTCCTGCGCAATGCAACCCGAGGTCACAGACATCACACCCACGTATCGTTTGGCACTACAACTCCGCGAACTAGGAAGACATGCGGGATTACTTTTCCACATTTCCATGGGCGTCTGTCTGCTTCTCTCATCCTGACCCCTCTGATATCTCACCGAAATTATCCAAGCTGGCATGGAATTATTTATTCCACGTACACAGAAAACGTCTTCAGCCACTCAAAAGCCCTGGTTCTCTAAATCCTGTGACAAGGCCATAGTTGAAAAGGTCAAAGGTCACAAAACGCTTCTACACAATCCCAGTCAAGAAAACCGTCAAGCATTTAACAACGCAAGAAACCGTTATGTCCGCATTCTTTCTGAGGCAAAAAACCACATAACCACATCAAAAACGAGTCCTCTCAAGCTCCAATGGCAGCAAACCCTTCTGGACTCTTGCTAAATCTATTGGGAATAATTTCTGCAAGAGCGTTCCCACCCCTTGTTTCAGGGGAAGAAATTGTTTTTACCGCCCTGAGCAAGGCTGAACTTTTTGCCTCATTGTTCGCCGACAATTCTACTCTCAATCCACCTCCGCATAAAATGACTGATATCATTTTCAAAACTAAAAAGGTACGAAAGATACTCTCTTCACTTAATACCAGGAAAGCCTCTGGCCCTGACAAGATCCCAGCAATTGTTCTCAAAAAATGCGCACCAGAATTTGCTCCTGTCATGACTCGTCTGTTTCAGAAATTTTACAATAAAGGCATATTCCCTAGTCACTGGAAAACTGCTCGAGTACAACCCGTCCCCAAGAAAGGATCGAAAGCGCTTCCTAGCAACTACAGGCCTATTTCTCTCCTTTCAGTCGTCTCTAAAGTGATGGAAAAGTATATAAACACCGAATTACTAAAATTTCTTGAAAAACACAGTCTAATCCACGACGGGCAGTATGGATTCCGTCAGCGCAGATCAACTGCCGACCTCTTTTCCTTTGTTACCCATTCTTCAAACAAGTCTATGGAACTACAAGGTGAATCCCAGATTGCCGCTCTAAACATATCCAAAGCATTCGACCAGGTCTGGCACGCAGTGCTGCTTAATAAACTTCCGGGTATGGCCTACCACCAAAACTCTGTACCTGGACAGCAAATTTCCTCTCCAACCAGAGCATTTCTATTCTAGTGGACGGCCATTCCTTTAAACTATCCAATTAATGTAGGAGTCCCTCAAGGTTTAGCTTTAGGCCTTAGTTTGTTTCTTCTCCACAACAATGACCTCCTCTCTAGCACCTCCAACCCAGTTCACAGTTACGCGGATGACAGCACCCTCCACTTAAATTTACAATATTCTAAGCCTGTCTCTTTAGCTCAATTAGATGAGGATAGCAGACTCATGGAGAGTTTTGTCTCTGTGGATCTTCAAAAAACATTAGACTGGGGAAGTAGAAATCTTGTACAATTCAACTCCACCAAATCTCAGTTTTGCCTTCTATCTCATAAGAGATACACCAGCACTAGACCCATCACAATGAGCAACCAAGTTATTCAAAGTAATGAGTCTTTTTTACTTGTTGGCATTTCTGTGGATCGAAATCTTAGCACCAATATGTCACATCAATTGCAGAAGCGGCTGCTAAGAAATTTGGTTTCCTCATCCGGGCACGCAAATACTTTTCACGAGCTAATCTCTATACCTTATATACTTCACAAATAAGGCCAAACCTCGAATACTGCTCCCACATCTGGGGTGTCGCTGCTGCTTCTACTCTCGCTATCCTGGACTCCATTCAGAAGATATATATATATATATATATATATATATATATATATATATATATATATATATATATATATATATATATATATATATATATATATTAACGTCTCATCAGTGACCCTACCCTCACCCAAAGGCTGCCATCCCTTGCCCGCCGACTTGCCGTTGGGACATCTCTCTCTCTTTTATAGATATCTGCACGGGCACTGTTCAGAGGAGCTTTCTTCCATAGTTCCTCCACCTGCTGCCCCCAACAGATCTACCAGAGGAACAGAGCGAATGCACCCTTTCACTGTACAGGTCACCAGACATAGAACATCTTGTTATGCCCGCTCTTTTGTCCCGAGGACTTCCAAGTTGTGGAATTCCTTGCCGGCACATGTTTTTCCTTCTTCTCCGAACCTCCAAACTTTCAGTCCAGAATTAAGAAGTTGCCTCTTTCTTCCTTGACGACACCCACGGTACGATAGTATTTAGGCTGCAAGTCCTCGTGGTGTGTTAATATTTAAAAAAAAACGTATTCTATTGCCTTATAGGCAGTTAATTATTAATCACCTAAAATAATGTACTGACGAATTTTCATTTAATAGTTACATATTTGTATTTTGTATAGAGATGAGAATTTAAATTTTGCATGCAATGCTCTATACAAATGGCAACCTCGACACTGAGGTACGAGTTTCCTGCTTATATACATACCCATCTCCTAAAATGTTATCAGATATTTTGTTTCTTTTCATTGACTTAAATACCAAAAGCAAACTTTGTGCAACGTTTTAATCTCTCCTAAAAAAACCAAAAGCAAAGTTAAAAAATATGTGTGTAATTATAAGTGCAAAGAATATATACACTTTCTTTAGCTACAAAGTGTTTGGATAATATCGAAGCCAAGATCAACAGAACACTACTAACTAAACATTTAATGTTTGTGCATATGTTCCGTTTCAAAAAAATTGATTTTTTACGTAAAGTTAAACAGACAGTCAGCCAGCAATAGTTCCAACACTTTACTACTTTACAGACGCAAGTAAATAATACAAAAAATGTTAACAGAACAATTTTAAAAGTTTGGACGCAGAAAGTGCGTTATAGTAGTGAATTTTCATAAAAATGTCTTTATAGCAAATATGTCTTTTTTAATGAAAGCAGGCACCAAATTTGGATACCGGTATAACCCATATATGGTAAAAACAATGTAGCATGTTTCATCAAAATAACCTTATTGTTTAAAACAGTACAAAAATTTTCCGAAAATAAATTTACATGTTCCCTAAAAAAACTAGTCCGATTTTTCTGGCCAACGAACCTGTTCAAGCCATTTACCCACCTAGCAAGATATAATTATTCACAAAAAGCTTTCCGACGGAACTCCCAAAAAAAATTTACATGAAAATTTGCAGACAATTTTTTCACGAAAATCCGAAAATATTTTTTTTACAATAACTTATTAAACATTTATTACCAAAATGTTACAAAAATTATACAAACAATGATTTGTAGGGAAACACAAAAAAAATTATGCGAAAATTGACCCCCTTTTTTTTACAAAAAAATTTCCTAACGAATACATAAAATTCAAATTATAATCTGTAACTAAGTTTAAAAATAGGAAAATGCAAAAAAATATTTCCAAAACTAGACTGGAGGTATAGGGAGTTGTTCAATTTGAAAAAATTGACAGTTACGACAGTTCGAATTTTTCCAAATTCAGTCACTATTTGAGAGCCCTATATACGGCATCTCGATTTTTTCGACAAAAAATATTAAACGAAAACCTCTCTGAATACGTATCACTTTCATTAGACTCCCCTATCTATTGGTAAATATAATTGAAAACCTGCCTAAATGAGTCATTTTCATAGGACTCCGATTTCCATTGGTAAAAACACCGTATCACAATTTTTGATATGTTCCAAAATGTAAAAAGTTGAAAAACAATTGACATAACTCACAAACGATGGGCGATATAAATGTATTCTCTTTACAAGCATGCATATATGGGCAATTGCAAATGTTGACGGTTTAAATCGCGACTTTGACATTTCAAGAGGAAAAACTATAAAATTTTCAAAGTAATTTTTCTGTTACTGTTGGACCTTTTTGCGTCAAGAAAAACTAATCTTTGTCTGTAATATAAAATAGATCTTGTTATCCATACAAAATATTTTGGTTTTGTACATTTATCTGCTCATGACTGGCATCCAAAAATTTTCTTTAATGTCTATAATTTTTTCCTTTCAACTTAGATATAAGAATTTTCCGAAAGAAACCCCCAAATTTTCCAGGAAAAACTCGTCCGATTTTTTTTTTTTTTTCTGGCTAACGAACTTATCCACGCCACTTGCAAAAGGAAGGCACCTACCAAATTTTTGTCAAAATCGGTTTATATATACATTATATACATTATATATACATATATACATATATATATATATATATATATATATATATATATATATATATATATATATATATATATATATATATATATATATATATATATATATATATATATATATATATATATATATATATATATATATATATATATAGGGTGGCGCATTGAAAACGAAACAGACCGATTTGCGTCCAGAGAAACGCTGAAACACGTCAATGGTGATAACAATCCTTTTTTAAATAGGGAACATGGGTCGAGTGTTACATCATTTGAAAGCTCTTTCTTTTCTGAATTCAACACACTAATTTTTTGGGCGTTTTATCAACTCGTTTAAAAATTATTCACAGTTGGAATTGCAAGACCGTATTTCATTCATTGTGATAAGAAATGCACTAGTCAATTTTTCGTTAAAAAAAACTAAAAAACAAAACCAAACGTTCAAAAGTGGTTATTAAGTTAAGTAAGTGTTCAAATTGTTGACCACCAGCTTCCATACAAAAGTACAAATTTTGTTCAAAACGAGCTCTGACATTCTGGAGCATTTGTGGAGTTATTAGACGGCATTCTTCAATAATGCGTTGTCGTAATTCTTCCAGAGACGCTGGTTCTGTTGCGAAAATTCTACACTTTAAATGGCCCCATAGAAAGAAGTCTAAAGGAGTTAAATCCGGTGATTTAGGGGGCCACTCAATAGCACCTCTACGTCCAATCCATTGCCTTGGAACTTCTCTGTTCAAAAACTGCCTAACACGTTGTGAAAAATGCTGAGGTGCTCCATCTTGTTGAAAAACTAATTGATTTTATTGATAGCGATCATCATTTTCAACCATGTCAATTAGTAGAGGGTAAACGATATCTTCTAGTAACTCCAAATACGTTTCGCCACTCAAATTGTCATCAAGAAAAATTGGTCCGATTAAACGGTCTCCAAAAATGCCAGTCCAGACATTTTATTTCTGTGGAGTTTGAGTGTGGATTTCGTGAAAATTTCTTGGAATATTATCTGCCCAATAACGACAATTATGACGATTGACTGTAGAGTTTCATAAAAAACGTACACTCGTCTGAAAAACAGATACTGAACAGAAAGTTCCCGTTATCAGCTATGCGTGCAGTCATAACTTCACATAACTCCAGCCGCCGATCAAAATCATCTCCATTCAGTTGTTGTACAAGATGAATTTTGTACGGGTGAAATTTATGGTGCTTCAATATTCGCTGAATAGTTCTTCTTTTGATGTTTGAAACAGTGGCCAATTTTCTCGTGCTCAAAGTTGGGTCTGCAGCAATTTGTCCTAAAACTTCAATCTCAGTAGTCTCATTTCTAACCGGAAATTCACGTTCAGGATCCCGTTTTTTGTTGGCTATTGAACTTTGTCGAAACTTTGCAACTAACTCCAAAATGTATTTCCTGTTAACATGTCTGTTCGGATGTCGTTCATTAAACAAATTTGCGGTACTGTTGGCACAGTCATCGTTTTTGAAAAAAAGAGTAATTATTTCAACTCTTTCTTCTACAGAATACACCATTGTGAAATTAATTTTCGGTAGTACTATCAAGTATCGAACCGACCGATAAACGGCAGCACATTTCTTATCGGAATGAGTAAAATGCGTTTTTGCATCTTCAACCGTGAATAATTTTTAAACGAATTGATAAAACTTCCAAAAAAATTAGTGTGCTGAATTCAGAAAAGAAAGAGCTTTCAAATGATAGAACACTCGACCCATGTTCCCTATTTAAAATATAAGGGTTGTTATCACCACCCTTAAGGAGTTGATATGACAAAGTTGAGTTTTATGTAAAAACATGTCGCCCTCAATATTAAAATTGACGTGTTTCAGCGTTTCTTAAAAAAAATTTCTCTGGGCGCAAATCGGTCTGTTTCGTTTTCAATGCGCCAGCCTATATATATATATATATATATATATATATATATATATATATATATATATATATATATATATATATATATATATATATATATATATATATATATATATATATATATTAACACGGATCTCCTCATTAGTGATTTTTTTAAAGAAAATTCACTTAAAAAGTCCGGACGCAGCAAGTACACTATGTAGCGAATTTTCATTTGTCATTATCTTATAAACTTGAATTTTGGAACATAATAGTCTCTATTGGGAACATGCCTACGGAATTTTATCAAAATAGCTTCCTTGTAAGGGAGATGCAAGCATTTCTTTTAAGCATAAATTATTTTTTGTTTAAACTAGTCTGATTTGGGCTGACCAACGAACTCATCGCTATTAACAAGAGAAATACACGTGTCAGGTTTAGTCAAAATCGCTTAACTATTTTTCAAATATGCACAGGATATATATATATATATATATATATATATATATATATATATATATATATATATATATATATATATATATATATATATATATATACCTATATATACAGGGTGCCCATTATCTATCTCGGTATATTTATCTCTAAAGCTACAACTTCGGTTAAATTAATAAAGTTGGGCAGAATTTCAAGAGCAGTTTAATGGCAGGATCAAACTTCTAATGCATCGCCTACTTTCTGAGATAATTTGAAAAAACTGAAAACCATCGACTTTTTCATTCTTGATTATCTTCGTCACGATTAATGGAACAAAACAGATCATGACCTCATTTTGTAGCTATTTTTTCGTAGAATAGAGAAATGTCAACAAAAAATCCATGGCATGCTGTTTTAAAATGGCAATCATAGTTGGCGGTGACGTATTTCAAAAGCTTATTTTTCTGATTCCAATGATATAAGGTTTAATATGGCCATTTCCATTAGTTTGAGATTTATTTAACAAAAACTATTCATAATTATAAATTATTCGCAAAATTATGTACCCAGCAGGCGGTGAATACATTCAATTCGATGTAACAAAATTATTATTAACCATTTTTATGAGTAGATGATTTTTGTATGACAATTAGTATAACGAACGAGTTAAGTAACTTATTATATTCATATAAAAAGAAATGTTATTTGGAATCCCTAAAAAAGAAAAACAATGGAAAATTTAATCCGAACAAAACTTATCTACAGTAAATGTTCAAAGTGTCTACCATCAACGCCTAAACACTTCTGGCACCTACGAACTATTTCTCTCTGGACCTTTTTCATCGGCTGGTGACGAATGCTTCTTACAAAGGCTTGCATATTATTTTTTAGTTTTTCAGTATTCTCAGGTTTTTTCTGACACACTTTATTCTTTAAAGTATCCCACACCAAATAAATTTAGAGGCGTCAGACTGGAGATCTCGGCGTCCACAAAATAGGCCCGCATTTCCTATCCAGCTGGGAAAATATTCTGTTGGATATCCTGACACATTTCTAGAATTATGGACAGTGGCACCATCGTGCTTAAAATGTGTACTGAAAGGTCATTTTTCCAACATTTCTTCCAATTCACTTTGCAGAAATCCCAAATATCTTTCTGAATTCATGTTCATGTCATAGAAAAATGGTCCTATTGTAGTACCAATAATTCCGCACCACACATTTACTGAAAATACGAATTGTTCTTTTCTTTCTGCAGTAAGATGAGAATTGCTTTGATCCCAATATACAGTATTGTGTCGATTAAGTATCTCGTTATTAGTGAATTTGGTTTTATCTGTAAAAAGAATTCCATACAAAAAACGACCATTTTGCTCTGTTTTCCTTACCAATCATTTAGCAAACTGAATTCGTCGCCTCAAATCTCCCGAATATACTGCATTTTTCATACTACATTTGTAGAAGCGATAACTATCCTGTTTAAAAATCAAATGGGCCTTTTATTTTGAAACCCCGGACTCGTTCGCCAATTCTCTGGTAGGTGTAGGTGGTTTATAATTAACGAATTCCAAAACTATTTCTTCGTCTTCCTCTTTAAATTTCAACTGGTCAGTTTTTGGTTTGTTGATTGGTTTCCAGTTTCGCAAAAAATCTTTTATCAAGCTGCCTTCTTTCCATGTATCGTTGAAAATACATTTTACTGGCTTCATCCACATCTCTGTTACTGGCATAATAACAGAAAATCATGTAATTTTTCTCTTCATTCGACTTCATTATAACTTATCGTTTGAACAAAAAATATGCTGGGGAAGTACGTAAGTTCAAAACTATGTTTGACACAAGCTTGTACAATGACAGTTTGTTGATTGTTACATCCCTTTGGATGTATTCACCGCCTACTTGGTACATAATTTAGCAAATAATTTATAATAAAAAATATATAAAAGTTTTTGTTAGATAAATCTCAAGCTAATGGAAATAACCATATCATATCATCAGAAAAAATAAGCTTTTAGGAAACGTCACAGCCAACTATGATCGCCATTAAAAATGCAAGTTCGTGTTATCTCTTTCGAAGCAAGCACGCCATGGATTTTGTTGACATTATTCAGTTCTACAAAAAAAATACCTACAAAATGAAAAACCGTAAACCTTAAGATTGATTGATTTCCAGTTTTGCAAAAAATCTTTTATCGGGCTGCCTTCATGTATCGTTGAAAATACATTTTACTGGCTTCATCGACATCTCCGTTACTGGCATAATAACAGAAAATCATGTAATTATTCTCTTCATTCGTCTTCCTTATAACTTATCGTTTGAACAAAAAATATGCTGGAGAACTACGTAAGTTCAAAACTATGACACAAGCTTGTACAATGACAGTTTCTTGATTGTTACATCCCTTTGGATGTAATCACCGCCAGCTTGGTACATAATTTTGCAAATAATTTATGATAAAAAATATAAAAGTTTGTATTAGATAAATCTCAAGCTAATGGAAATAACCATATCGAACACCTTATATCATTGGAATCAGAAAAAATAAGCTTTTGTCAAATGCCACAGCCAACTATGATCGCCATTAAAAAATGCAAGTTCATGTTATCTCTTTCTAAACAAGCACGCCATAGATTTCTCAGAAAGTATGCAAATGCTTTAGAAGTTTGTTCATATCTTCAATTTAGTTTTAATCGGTGCACATGACATATTCGTGCTTGGTACGACAGTAAAAAAGGCTGCCATTCCTCGGGGTGAAACCGTAAGCATTGCCTCCGATAGTATAGTTGTCCTGGATATGCTAAGCACTCCGACAGCATTCATAGGTCGAGGCAACATGTAGCGCGCACTGGAACACAAACCTGTGGTGCGGTACCGACCGGTGCGAAGGTATCCGAAAGGCCGAAGCGAAGACAAGAGCCGTCAGAAGGTACCCCATAATTTACCAGAGGGTACGTGCTCTAATCCCGAGCCGAATGCTCAATCGAAGGTCCAAGGAGGACGTTAACGCAGACTGGCAGAGTACTGACCCGAAGAGTAGGACCACATATCCGTATAACAGTGGGTGCGGACCTCTAGTGCTGGAGCCTGCTGGTTAGCCACGGCCTTTATAATGGATACTTTAGAAGATTTAACCTAAGATCTGGAACGAGAGAACGCGCGTACGGAGACGGCGAGCAAAACACTAGAAGACCGCCAGGTGGAAAATCGCAGGACGGCGGAAGAAAACTTCGCGAGGAAACAGAGTAGGGTCAGAGGTTCCTACCCGTTTAATGTGACTAGGTGTACCAAGAACGAGGATATCAGGAATTTCGACAAACTTGCCGCGGAAATCGAGCAGGAAGGGGAAGTGCAAGTCTCAATCGGGGTAAATCATGAGGAAAGTGAGTGCGCTGAATAAGGAGATAAAGTATATCTCAGGAGACGTGAGAGTGGAGCGAACATTGGTATGAATGTGAATAGGGTCGTATGAGGGGAAGATCACTGTGAGAGGACCACATGACCCAAAGTATTCGGGCAGGGAGGCATGGGATTGGCCCCAAAATCGTAAACTGATCGCTATTATGTTATGGTAGAGTATTTTTTGAGGGCAACATTTAAAAACTTGACTATACGACAGGAACATTGTTAGATTTTAACAGGATGGGGCAATATATCACACTTTTCGATGTGCTATGGTGATTTTGAGGGAGTTATTCCTCGGTAATTTTATGGCATTGCGCGGTGACATCGGTTGGCCCGTCCGATCATCTGATTTGGCCCCGTTAGATTTTCTTCGGTGGGGTTTCAAAGTTATAACTTTTCTATCTATTCAAAACTGAAAGTGGCCATTTCTTAAGTAATTACTTTATTCCACATGAAACGACCTGCCGGGTTATGGACCACTTTGTGTGCACAGTAACGTAACCCTTTTTGCCGAGTTAATTTTTAAAACCAGATGAAACAAGATGGCGTTATATATGCATTTCTAAAATAAAAACACATTTCTTGTTCTTTACTGTATTTGGCTTTTATTTAACCTACAAATGTACGAGATCATTTTGCGGCAGGCCCGTATAATAAATATTTGTCACCATTAAACCAGAGGTTTGTTCTATCTTTGAATTTACAACTTGGCCATAGTTGCGTATATCTTTTTAATCTTTTAATAATGAGATGTGAGTAAATATTCTTGGTTTAATATTAGACTAACAACGGGCGTTACTACGCACTATCTACTACATAAACTCCGGTCATTATATCTTGCATATTCTATAATTAAATATTTTCTCTCTCGACCGAAAACACCTGCAGCTTGTAAATATGTGTGCAGATATTTTGTGACCGTATATCATCGTTTACAGTTTCAGTATGCGGTTAATTATATTTTCTGTATATAGTGCATACCCACACACAATTTTGGTGATCAAAGCTGACCAAAACTAACTTAATTTAAGAAATATTTTTTAAGAGAAGTGCGTTTCGGTAGCGATTTGTCAAAAAATATTTCAAATTTTAGTAACTTAAGTTTATATTTACATAGAATCTTCCATTTTAAGACATACTAAAGCCTCCATAGACTCAACATGTTTACCAATTTCAAGCAACATACGGGCTGGTTGGGTGGAGGTGTTGCAAAGGAAAAAAATTATTTATTATTTATTACAGTGTTGCCGTTAAAGTCCATAACGCTAGGATCTATTTAGTGCGCAGGCGTTGACTTTGCACGGTTTACTAACGGTACGAAAATAACAAGAAGTTGGAACAGTTCTCCGATAGTTTTCTGTACCGGATTTGAATGACCTTCGGCGTTTGACACTTGAGAATTTGATGGCTTAATCTAGCTTCATTTTGTTAATTTTGAATTATTATTTTAAATAAATAATTTTTCCCCTTAGGGCTCGTCCGCGAATTTGCCGCATCGATAGCACCGCAGCCTTTGGCTTATTGTGCATGCCTATAGTCTTTTTTCGCCACACATTCCAAAATCACTGTGCCTTGAACTAGTCTGCACATCGATTGGTAGGGTGAAGTTTTATATTGCTCTGTCTCTGGTCTAGAATGACCGTAGATCAGTTGTCTTTTGCGGTCCAGAGCTTTACACTCGCACAAGATGTGCTGGGCTAATTCGTCCCCCTCGCCGCAGAGTCTGCATGCGAAGTCCCCCTCGAACCGCCCCATTTTATGCAGGTGTTTCTTGACGGCCATGTGTCTCGTCAAGAGACCTGTTATGTTTCTGAGCTGTCCTCTGCTAAGATTTAGCAGCTCCACAGCTCTCTTTGAACTGGGTTCGTCAATTACTGATTTCCCATGTCTGAGCCCTGAACAGTCTGCCCAGTACACCAGTGTTCGTTTCTGACCCAGGAGTTAATGGCTTCCCTGGCCGTGCTCTTTGTCACGCCCAGAACTGGTTCTGGTCCCATAAATGGTTCTGCTGACCCTCTCTTCGCGAGACTGTCAACTTCTTCATTGCCTTTGACCCCCAAGTGACCCGGCACCCAGATGAGGGTAACCTCATTCTGCGCAACCAGGTCTCTCGTCTCATCTCGGCACTCACTCAGCAGCCAGGAATTTACCCGTGGGCTACTTAGGGCCTTAAGGGCTGCCTGGCTGCCTGTGGCTATGAGGATCCGCTTGTTGGTGTAGCCCCTCCTCCTGTTCTCCCGCGCACAGTGCAGGATGGCGTACATTTCGGCCTGAAAGACCGTTGTATGGGCTCCGAGGGACATACTATGACTTACCCTCGTTCCTTCTGAATAAACACCTGCCCCCATCCCACGCTCCCCGCCGGATCCGTCTGTGAACCAGACGAGCGCGTCCCGTGGTATGCCCGGCGTCTCCTCCCGCCATGCCTCGCGGTCGGGGATTTCCACTGTAAAGTTGTTTTCTCTGAAGATTCGCAGGCTCGCAAAGTCTGACCTCATTCCAAGCATGGGCTCCTTCATGATCTCCAGAATTTTGCAGTGGCCCCTGAAGCCTGGGTTGATTTTCAGTCTACCATTGCAGGCTAGCCTGTATAGTCCTAGCCTGGCTTCCCCCATAATAAGTAAGTGTGAGGGGGGGGGGGGGGAGAGAGGGGCGCAGATCCAGCAACACCTCCATGGCGGCTGATGGGGTTGAAGACATGACCCCTGTGATGCCTAGGCAAGACATCCTTGGGATCTTGCCCAGTTTTTATTTGGCACTGGATTGTGTCACCTTAGGCCACCAGACCAGTGCCGCGTATGTTAACGATGGTCTGACCACCCTTGTGTACAGCCAGTGGGCCATACTAGGTCTTAGTCCTCACGTTTTTCCATATAGCCACATAGTAAAAATAAATAACTTACAATTACAGCAGTATCTTCAGACTAAATTCTTTTTTTTTAATATGTTCTGGCCTCGAGGTGAACTCATTCGGCCACGGTCATTTTAATTTTCATTGGTTTTGCAGACTATTCTACACCCTTAGGATATTATACACATACAATTTTTTTGTATTGACGTAAATAATTATGAATAATAATAATACCGAAAATAACGCGCATATCGCTAAGTGTAAAAATTGAAATCTTGTTTTTAACTAGTAAATCAAAGGAATAGTAAATTATTATCTTGCCTTTACTACCATACACAAAATTAATTTAAATTTAATAACTTTAGACATGCAGTAGTTCAATGAACTTAATGAAAATTTTAGTGTCCCAAGGTCTTTGACTACAAATACTGATTTAAATAAAATGGTTTTTCATTATTGGTTGCCTTAGCTCCATCATCTTGATTAAATACTTGATTGCAAGTCACTCTCCTTTATCACTCAGATTTTTTTAGAAAAACTTGAAAGAAGTGTTAAAATCACAACTCATTTAAAAGCCCTGAGGTTCGTTTAAAAGTAAACAGTAAACAAATAACAACAAACCAATAAATAGCTGACGAAAGTGACCTGAGGCGCAAGGCAGTCCAGGCGGTTTTTGTTCTGCTCCAGTGTCGAAATGACCATTCTGAAACGGTTGGCGAATGATCACAAGTTTATCGTCTAATAAAGGATCATCTGTCGGTCGGGGAGATTTTTGTATCGCGCATGATTGTGACTGTTCTTAAACGGTTTCTTGCGGGTTGGAACAAACAATTTCTGTCTACTTAAATTAAGTCTTTGTTTACAATGTTCCAGCCTTAGGCTTCTGCATTATGATTATTTACATAAGTTTTCTTACATTATTTTAATAATTAAGTACACTTGGAGAACCCAAATCACCACAACACATTTTAAAAAGACCTGACGATCGTATCACTAACCAAGTTAGCGTCATCAGAGGATGAAACATTCTGAATGTTTCATCCTCTGTTGACGCTAACTTGGTTAGTGAAAGGATCGTCAGGTCTTTTTAAAATGTGTTGTGGTGATTTGGGTTCTCCAAGTGTACTTATCAGTGCTCGTCACAGGTTCCAATCGTTACTTAGTGTATTTTAATAGTTATTCAGTAAATGTACTGAATGTTTATGTATAGTACAGGCAATAGAGATTTTTTTCTGCATGAAACTAAAGGAGTTATTTTTTTTTGATAGATAGGTTCAAAATTACGTACTGAATGTAAAAACACAAAATCCTTACAAATTAGGAGGGCGGAGGTGCCGCCATTTTGAGAAAAACCGTTTCGGCCTATATCTCCGTAACCCTGCACTTTAGGCCAAAAATGGTAATGATCTTTATTGTAGATAATTGCATTTTTCATCTTTTTGTTAAATATTTTTTTTTGTATCACTCACCGTTTAAGTTGTAAACGGTGAGTGATACAAAAAAAATATTTAATACGACCATTAGCATATATTTTATTGACTTTTTTACCTATAGCTTTGTTAATAATTGTTTAAAAAATAAAATACTTATAACTTAACTTTTAAATCGACAAATTTTCTAGAACTCTTACTTAAGACATTTTTTTCAAATTAATATTAGTGAAGTTTCTTTAAAAAAAATCGCTAATGAGGAGACCCCGACTTTTGAATTTTCAAAAAAAAATTTCAAATAGGCGTTAATTATGCACCCTAGAACACATAATTGGGGTCAGTTTTAATTATATATATATATATATATATATATATATATATATATATATATATATATATATATATATATATATATATATATATTACAGTATATACATATATATATATATATATATATATATATATATATATATATATATATATATATATATATATATATATATATATATATATATGTATGTATCACACCGATAACTTAAAAAATAATGGGCCGATTTTGATTAAATTTGGTGAATACCTTCCTCTTGTAAGTGGCTTGGATAATTTCGTTATCCAAGAAAATCGGCCCAGGTTTTCGCGAGAAATTTTGTGTTTTCTTAAGAAAAAAAATCATATCTTCGGAAATAACAAAGTAAGGGCAACCAAATTTGGTACGCGGTTTTACGTCATTATAGGTAAATTACCTACCAACATTTAGATCTGTAGGTTCAAAGACAAAAAAGTTATAGACATTTAAAGAAAAATAAATTGTGGTTTTCCTCAAAACGTCAAAGTCCCGATTTAAAACGTCAAAATTGGCAACATTTACGCAAAGAACCTGAAACTAGCATAAGGTATGGAAAGAAAATGTCTCAAGAAGAATGTTTTACAAAGCCTGAGGTCTTAGCTTCAACCGTCATTGTCCTTCATTTTACAAAAATATTTCCAGAAAAATTTGTCGATTGAAAAGTGCAACATTTAACGCGTTATAACTTTGAAAATATTGATTTGAGAAAAAAAGTTTTTAGTAAAAATTGTAGAAAATTTATCGATTGAAAAGTTAGGTTATAAGCATTTTATTTCTTAAACAATTATTAACCACGATATAGGTAAAAAAACTCAATAAATTAATGCTAATAGTCGTATAAGTTGTAAACGGTGAGTGATGCAAAAAAAAATAACAAAAAAGATGAGAAATCCAATTATCTACAATAAAGGTCATCACCATTTTTGGCCTAAAGTGCACGGTTACGGAGATATAGGCCGAAACGGTTTTTCTCAAAATGGCGGCACTTCCGCCCTCCTAATTTGTAAGGATTTTGTGTTTTTTAGATTCAGTACGTAATTCTGAACCTATCTATCCAAAAAAAAACTCCTGTAGTTTAGTGCATTATGGGCAAGAGTACCGGGCTCCTCTATTGCCTGTACTAATAGGTGGCCACTTAGATACGAAACCGACGCATTTTAGGAACTGTGATTGTGTTGAAAATCACTAAACGAGGTAAATATTGCTTTCAATGGGGAAGACTTTTAGGTTTATTTTCAACATCGCCACACCAACCCTTAAGCGGTGGTGCGATCCACCCCTAAAATCTTAAATGACAAGTGTGGTCAAGCAGCACATCATTTTAGAGCTGGTGTAAATCTGGTGAAGGAGTGGGTTATGAAAAATTTATTTCTAAATGTGAGTAATTTATTTATCAAAAACTTACATGTTAGTTTATCAAATGTTCAAAATGGTGGACCGGTTCCATGCTAAGGGACAGGGCGGTGTTTACCTCACTCGCGGGGGGAACTCTCCTGGCGGGGGTCGCGGCCAAATGCCCTCAGAGGCGCGTTTTGTCTCCCCTGCTTTGGTGCCTAGTCGTGGACGGCCTGCTAAGGAGGCTCTCGGGAGGAGGGTACGAGGTACAGGGCTATGCAGACGACATTGTCATCATAGTCCGAGGAAAGGTTACACAGTCAGTGTGGGAGCGCATGCAGACAGCACTGAAAGTGGTGGAAAGGTGGACGGCTACCCAGGGACTCGGGGTGAACCCCGAGAAAGCCACCATCATACCATTTACGAGGAGGAAGTGGGAGGGCCACAGAACTCTCATTCTATATGGTAGAAACATCCCGATGGCCAGGGAGGTAAAATATCTTCGGGTCGTATAGGACTCTAAGCTAACCTGGAATTTCCACGTTGAAAAAATACTGCGCAAGGCAGTTATGACCCTAGCCGTTACTAGGCGGCTGTATGAAAAAACGTGGGGACTGAGACCCAGTATAGCCCATTGCCTGTAGACAAAGGTGATCAGACCATCGTTAACATACGCGGCACTGGTTTGGTGGCCTAAGGTGGCACAATCCAGTGCCAAACAAAAACTGGGCAAAATCCAAAAGATGGCTTCACAGGGGCCATCACTTCAACCCCAACAGCCGCCATGGAGGTGTTGCTGGATCTGCACCCCCCCCCCCCCCCCCCACACACACACATTTAGTTATCATGGGGGAGGCTAGGATAGGACTATACAGACTAGCCTGCAATGATAGATTGAAACCCAACCCAGGCTACAGGTGCCACTGCAACATTCAGGAGATCATGAAGGAGCCGATGCTTGAAGTGAGATCAGACTGACTGCGAGCCCGCAAATCTGTAGGGAAAATAAGTCTACAGTGGTAATCCCCGACCGCGGGGCATGGCGGGGAGAGACGCGGGACGCGCTCGTCTGGTTCACGGACGGATCCGGCGGGGAGCGTGGGACGGGGGCCAGCGTTAATTCGGAAGGGCCGAGGGTAAGTCACAGTATTTCCCTCGGGGCTCATGCAACGGTCTTTCAGGCCGAAATGTACCCAATTTTGCACTGCGTGTGAGAGAACAAGAGGAGGGGCTACACCAAAAAGCGGATCCAAGTGTAAAGCTCTAGACTGCAAAAGACTACTGATCTACGGTCAGCCTTGACCGGTGACAGAGCAATATAAAACTTCACCCTATCAATTGCTGTGCAGACTAGTTAAAGGCACAGTGATTTCGGAATGGATGGAGTAGAAGACAAAGGGAATGCACGATAAGCCAAAGACTGCGGTGCTGTCGAGGCGGCTAAGACGCGGACTAGCCCTAAGCGAAAAAAAAACATCGCCACACCAACCCTTAAGCGGTGGTGCGATCCACTCCTAAAATCTTAAATGACAAGTGGGGTCAAGCAGCACATCATTTTAAAGCTGGTGTAAATCTGTTGAAGGAGTGGGTTATGAGAAATTTATAATTTATTCATCAAAAACTTACATGTTAGTTTATCAAATGTTGAAAATTCGACCACCAGCCTTCATACAATAGTACGAGTTTTGTTCAAAACGTCTGCGCACATTCTGTAACATTTCTGGAGTGATGTAAATCTTGTAAGGAATCGGGATGAGTAGAAATTTTTTCACTTTTTATGTGAACCCACAAAAATGAATCTAGGGATGATAAATCTGGTAATCGTGCGGGCCAATCTATGGAAACTCTTTTCCCAATCTACTGATTTGAAAATATGTGGTCGAGATATTGTCGAACAGGCAAAGCGTAGTGTGGAGGAGCTCCATCCTACTCAAATATCAACTGGGCTTCGAGATAATGCTCATCATTCTCGATAATGTCAGTCAACATTGGTCGGATCAATGGCGTTTTCCAACAACTTCAAGTACATATATCCGTCAGATTATCAGTTAAAGAAAAGGACCAACAATATGGTCACCGAAAATTCCAGCCCAAACATTGAGTTTTTCCGGGTGTTGTGTATCAATGTCGCGAAACAATCTGCGATTGGAAGCGGGCCAATAGCGACAATTATGACGATTCATGTCGTGAAATCTCGGATGCAATTATGGAAAATGACAGACGACATGAATCTAAAAATTTGATTTGATTGTTATTTAACTGGGCGATTCAATCAATTATTAAAATACACTATATTTGTAGCTTTATTAACGGACCCAAATACAGTTTTAGCGCAGCATAGATATATTATGCTGTCGCATAATATAGCAGAAATTTAAACAAAATCGAGCCAAGTCTCTATAAAAATGATTCTAAAATAGTTTAAGTTTAAACATAAGACGTCATATAAGACCGAACCAGTCGTGGGATGTGTTTCAATGGTAATTCTACTAATTCTGTAATTAATCATTGTTACGTATACGGGCATGAAGCCGATCAAAAGTATCACGCAAATAAAACTTTAATTGACCTGTGTCTAGACGGCTCAGGGGGCTCCGCCCTAAGCAGAAGGTTACGCGATCGAGTCCAGCTCAATGAATGCATGTTTTTTTAACGTCTTATTTTGACATTTGGAGAAACAATAGTGCACAGATTTTATACGCTTTATACAAGATCTCATTTTTGTTTAAAATGCCTAAATAGATTTGTCACATTTAAGTCTGAAATTATAATTTTGTTTCGTTGATATTGAAAAAACCGGTTAGATTAGGTTGACTAAAACGAAATCATACTGGCGATTAATAAGGAAAAATAACTGCTACGTTTATGATTTGCCAGATACTTTACTTTTCTAAATATGATTTAAGTTTCCTTCTGGAAATCTTCTGTATAACTTTAATGAAATTTGTAATACAAGTTTTTTTTAAAGAGACTTACACTATCTACAGATATAGCAAAATTTAGTTCTTTAGCTTCATAGAAAATTGAGTTTTGGCCATTTTCCTCAAAAGGAGTTAGAACGCATTATTTATTCGATAATAGAGAGATATCGATGGTAACACTTTCGAAAGAATTCTTCAAATGTGCGCGTACTAGGACCTATAAAATGGATCTACAATGTCTGTGTAAGTTTAAAGTATTAACTTTACTAATATGCCGTATAATAATAGTCTACAATTCTTATCAAAATTCGCTACTATAACGCACTTGCTGCGTCTCGAAATTGTTTATTTAGGTTACATTAATAATTTAGGAAATATCAAAACTATTTTCGTCGAAAAAACTTTATCGCCTTGTATCTTTGAAAAAAGCTGCTTTTCGAAAATCATCAAAGGACAAAATATTGTTGAAATAACCCGTGGGAATCACCCCTTGAATTTTTGCCATATGTTTATTAAATCCCCTGTATAGTCATTGTAGTGAATTTTCTTTAAAAACTTCACTAATGAGATCCCGACTTTTGAATTTTGAAAAAATTCCTTCAAATGAGCGCTAATTAGGCCCCCAGAACACATATCCGGGGTCAGTTTAAATTTTTATATGTTTATATATATATATATATATATATATATATATATATATATATATATATATATATATATATAATATGGGCCGATTTTGATTAAATTTGGTAAAGACCTTCCTCCTTTTGCAAATGGCTTGGATAAGTTCGTTAGCCAGGAAAATCGGGCCAGGTTATCCCCGAAGATTATGTGTTTTCTTTCGAAAAAAAATTATATCTCCGGAATTAACAAAGTAAGGGCAACCAAATTCGGCACGCGAGTTTACATCCTTATAGGTAAGTTACATACCAAAAGTTAGCTCTGTAGGTCAAAGACAAAAAAGTTATAGGCATTTAAAGAAAAATAAATTCGGGTTTTCCACAAAACGTCAAAGTTGCGATTTAAACGTCAAAATTGGCAAAATTTAGGCAAAGAACCTGAATCTAATACGGACTGTGGAAATAAAATGTCTCAAGAAGAATGTTTTACAAACCCTGAAGTCTTAGTTTCAACCATCATTGTCCTTCATTTTACTAAAATATTTCCAGAAAATTCATTTCAAATAGACCCTTTCTCTGATGCTTCGCAGTAGTCTTAGCTATAGAGTTTATCGTTTAATGGTATATAATTTTTGTAGAATTTTCGTAAAAAATCAATAAAGCTCAATATATGTTATTATACAAGATATGAAAAAAAAATTGTATATATTAATTATAGGCTGTCTTGAGCTACATCTTAAAAAAATATTTCTACAATCACAGGATGGCCCATAAGTCGTTGGTGATACAAATTTTCTTTTTTTTTAATCAAACACGCCTTATGTTATTGCATTTTTGCATTTTCCATCGAAATATAATGCATGTTTGTAACCAAAAAAAATCTGGACGCAGTAAGTGCGTTATGGTAGCGAATTTTGTCAAATGCTTCGTATTTGAATAGCTCAATTTGCTATTACCTATAAGGTTGACCAAGAAACGAGTTTTTTCGCGAACACTTTAAGTTTACTTTCGGAAATTTTAGTACATTTTCAAACAAAGTTATTTTGATGAAACATGCCACATTGTTTTTACTATATAGGTTATACTGGTAACCAAATTTGATGCCTGCTTTCTTAAAAAATAACACACATTATTGCTATTAAAAAATATTTTTATAAAAATTCACTACCATAACGCACTTGCTGCGTCCAGAGCTTTTTCACTATTGAAACACAGTTGCGTACTTTTTACGAGGCTGTTAAATCTAATTAATTTATGTTTTATTTTCATTTTATTAAGTCATTAATTATTTGTCAAACACATTAAACTTATTTTCTTCCTAGATGTGTGGTGTTTTTTTAGTTAACTACCCAAATCTTTTAAAACCCACTTTAATCCATCATCATTTAATGCGTTTTAACAACATTACGTGAAGATTTGCATTCAAAATAAACTAACCAAGGCCTCCACATAAAGATGTTATTCTATATACACCCATTACTTTGTCGGATATGATAATTCTGTGGTTTAGGAAGATAAAAAATATGAATACAATATCGTTTAATTGGTTTTTTTCTTGGTCTTTAAGACGATCAAAAGAAGTACATGAAACGATTTATTAATAGAAAAGGTAATTTGGAAATACCCTACCATAGTATTGCATTTAATTTAAGGTGCTGACCTTTTTTTTACCATTTGGCATATACTAATGTGAACTAGTCAATGTGAACACTGACTGGCTCAACTTTTTTTTTGAATAATATTTTGTATAATATTTTTGCATATGTCGTTTTTGCAGTGGATTTCTGGTCCTTGTGTACATATTTTTGCCATTACTATGCAAATTTTAATAATATATACAGGATAACGCATTTCTCCGGTAAAGCTCATTTTTTCCGTTACTATTCACAATACAAAAAATATATAATCACAAAAATTATAAAGAATCACAGGCTGCACGTGCTATAATTATTTGTGATTATACAGAATGCCCCATATTTACAGGACAAAGCAAACATACTTTTTTTAAATAGAACAGCCTGCATATTTCGTAATTTATGGACCTCTGTTTTAATTTTGAGTCTAATTTGTAGAGGTATATTCTTAGCTACAGTGCTTTGTTTTAAGGATATTTTGAATTCTATTTATAAAAAAAATTCACCTGCAGCTTGTAAATGTCATTATTTTATCGATTATTAAACTTAGAGACTCCATTTTGGCATGTTATTCGTCCATATATAAGATCAAATTGTTGTAATATAAACGCTGTGTTTACTTATACAGGCTGTTCGTAAATATCGATTAAAGTTGGGCATATTTTTTTTCAAATGGAACACCCTATATTTTATGTTGTAGGAAGCAAGGCCTCATCTTTAGCTTAAACTTTTGTTAAGTACCCAATATGTTAAAAACTGCAAAATTTTATATTATTTACATGTATATTTACATACTATGATTGTATAAAAGGAGTGAGAATAAATTACAATTATACTATCAAATCTGACAGTTTTTAAACACGACTTTGGATGAAAATATTATTTTAGATACTAAGCTTTAAAATTGTACATTTAATACAGCCACAAGCCTAAGCTTATTTGTATTGTACATTGTAAAATTTATGTCATAAATAAATAAGTAAATAAAAATAAATACGAGGTAAAATAGTAGGCCATTGAGAAAAAGTCTGGACGCAGCAAGTGTTCTACGAAAATTAGCTAAAAACTATATACCGTTAAACCATAAACTTCACTAAACCTACAGCCAAAGCATCAGAGAAAGGGTCTATTTGAAATTAATTTTCTGTAAATATTTTAGTAAAATGAAGGGTAATGGCGGTTGAATCTGAAACATCTGAAAATTTGAATCACCAACGACTTATGGGCCATATATAAGATATTAATTGTAGAAATATTTTTTAAGATGTAGCTCAAGACACCCTATAATTAATGTATACAATTTTTTTTCATATCTTGCATATAATAATGGATATATTGATTTCTTACGAATATTCGACAAAAATTATATACCATTAAACGATAAACTCTATAGCCAACACTACTGCCAAAGTATCAGAGAAAGGGTCTATTTGAAATGAATTTTCTGGAAATATATTTAGTAAAATGAAGGACAATGACGACTGAAACTAAGACTTCAGGCTTTGTAAAACATTATTCTTGAGACATTTCCCTTCCATAGCTCATATTATCTTCAGGTTCATTGCCTAAATATTACCAATTTTGACGTTTTAAATCGCGACTTTGGCGTTTTGAGGAAAATCCAAATTTATTTGTCTTTAAATGCATGTAAATTTTTTGTCATTTAACCTTCAGAGCTAAATGTTGGTACGTAACTTACCTATAATGATATGAACCCGCGTACCAAGTTTGGTTGCCCCTACTTTGTTAATTCCGGAGATATAAATTTTTTCGAAAGAAAACACAAAATTTTCCGGGAAAACCTCGGCGGATTTTCCTCGATAACGAATTTATCCAAGCCACTTGCGAAAGGAAGGTACTCACCAAGTTTTATCAACGTCGGTCCATTATTTTTTTAGTTCTAGGTGTGACACATAAATATATAAACACACACACTATATATATATATATATATATATATATGTATGTATATATATATATATATATATATATATATATATATATATATATATATATATATATGTATATATATATATATATATATATATATATATATATATATATATATATATATATATATATATATATATATAAAGTCTGAAACCAACCTCGGATTTGGGTTCCAGGGGTCCTAATAGCTCTCATTTGAAGAATTTTTTTCAAAATTCAAAAGTCGGGATCCCCTCATTGGTTTTTTTAAAGAAAATTCACTAAAAGCGAGAACGCTGGATTAGAAATGGATTAAGAGAGTTCACAATCACCTAAGAAACTTTTATGGAACGGTGCTTAAAAATCCTGAGGACGATACACACCTAGCGTGATACACATCTAGCACATAGGAATAATTGGAGAACCCAGTTCAAAGTGAGCTGTGTAGCTGCTAAATCTTAGCAGGGGACAGCTCAGGAACATAACAGGTCTCTTGACGGGACACATGGATGTCAAGAAACGCCTGCATAAAGCTGTCTCTGGATTTAACAAAGTTGTGGCAAACAAATTCGGTACGTGGGTTAGATCATGAAAAGTAAACTATGGACCACAATTTAGATCTGTAAGTTAAAATAAAAAAACGTTCAGGACACAGCAAATGCGTTATGATAGCGAATTTTCACTAAATGTTTCAAAACTAAAAAACTCACTTTTCTATAAACCCAGAGAGTTGAATTTTGGTATATAATAAGGTGTTTACTAGGGCAACATATCTGACAAATTTTATCAAAATTGCTTTATTATTTTTTGAGATACAAATTTTTTCCGAAAAAATTATTTCTTTTGTGTGGAAAAACAGGTCCGATCGGATTGGCTAACGAACTCATCCACACTATTAATAAAACAAAGTTACCTGCGCGATTTGAAACGTCAAACTTGGCAACATTTAGGTAAAGAAACCTGAAACGAATACGGGTTATGTAGAGAAAATGTAGCAAGAAGAGTGTTTTACAAACCCGTAAGTTGGAGCTTCAACCGCCATTGTCCGTCATTTTACTAAAATATTTCCAGAAAATTGATTTTAAATAGACCCTTCTCTGATGCTTTGTTAGTAGTTTTTGTTATAATAGAGTTTATCGTTTAAGGGTCTATAATTTTTAGCGAATTTTCGTACGGTAAAAAATATATCCGTTATTTTACAAGATAGGAGAAAAAATTGTATACATTAATTATGGGGTGTCTTGAGCTGCATCTTATTAAATTAGTTTTACAATCACAGGCTGGCCCATAAGTCGTTGGTGATCTTAATCGAACACGCCTTATATTATTAGATTTTTGCATTTTTCATCGAAATATGATGCATGTTTGTAGGAAAAATAAAATGGGACGCTGCAAGTGCGTTATGAGAGCGAATTTTCAATAAATGCTTAAAATTTCAATAGCTTAATTTGGTATTTAACCTAAGGTGCGTGGGCCAGAAAACCTGTTTTTTCTGGAACATTTTAAGTTTATTTTCGGATAACTTTTGTACAGTTTCAAAGAATAAAGTTATTTTGATTAAATATGGTTCATTGGTTTCACTATATAGGTTATACTGGTAACGAAATTTGATGCCTGCTTTCTTCATAGAAGGACATATTTGCCTTTAAAAAACATGTTTATGACAATTGACTACCATAACGCACTTGCTGCTTCCAGGCATTTTATGAATTGAATTGATTGTATACTTAAGCTTAAAACTTACTATATGTATCTAATAATTTTTGTTCTTTCAATATTGGTAATGATATTTAAAAATTAACATCAAACTACTCTGTCGATTCTAGTTGAAGTTATCGAGACAGACCCGGACTTCAAGACAAGGCGGTCCCCCCAGCAAGAGGAAGACACGAGTAACACCAGCAGAATGTTCAACGGCGGATCTGAAATCTCCCAGCAGCAGCAGCAACACACACAACTACCCCAACAGTCCATGTCCATACAAGAGATAAGGAGACATGCTTACGTTAGGATAGTGGAAGAGCCCGCTTCCAAGGCACTCAGGTTTAGGTATGAGTGTGAAGGAAGATCGGCTGGTTCTATACCTGGTGCTAGCAGTACTCCTGAAAATAAGACCTTCCCCTCTATACAAATTGTTGGTTACACCGGCAGAGCTGTAGTCGTTGTGTCGTGTGTTACTAAGGATCCCCCTTACAGGTGAGTACTTTAGAGTTGCTAAACGCGCTTATGATGATATTTATAAGGTGAATTTGCAGAAAATTATTTTTATACAAATATATTTATAAGGAAAATTTGCCGAACGCTTTCCAAATATTTTTTTCAGAAACATGCCTAGGACCTCCCTGGATGCACAAACCACGTGAAAAATTCTTGTTCACAACCGCCAAGGATGTTACGGGACCAGTAGTGAATAGGGGTGCTGGGCGGGGTAGGTAGTGAAAAGGAAATGTGAGCAGAAAATGCGAAGAAATCGGCTTGAAAGCTGTCTTTTTCACATCCTGAAGCCATATCCCCCCAAACCCAGCCTACCCCGCACAGCACCCCTATTCGTGCCAGGTCCGGTAACTTTCTTAGGGGGTATGAACAAGACATTTTGCTTGTGATTTATGCAACGAGGGTGGTTGTACGCACGCGAGAGGGGAAGGAAAATCCCTACAGCGAAGCAACACCCCCGGCACAAAAGCGGACCGCTAGAGGACGGAAAACCCATATTACAATATAAGTGCCAAAGTACATACTGCAAAAAGAAAACATCCCATAGCAAATACCGTGAAACGATCGAAATTTACAAAAAGGAACAACATATTTACACAACACTACCTTTTGCATCTCTAGCAAATGAGGTACGTTCGGCCCTTGTTGTAAACAGCCTCCGACATGGCAATTTCCTCATCGCAAAAACAACATAGAAAATAAATAACATTTCACCGACTAAGAAAAGGCCATACATGCACCTTAAGCCACTGCAACACCAATGGTTATTAACAGAACAAGGTAAACAACTCACAATTTCAAAAATAACGTTCGCAACACACGAATATATAAGAAACCGTCTAAACGCGTACCCGTAGTAGCGCCGTACTGAAAGCGAAGTGATAAACTGGCAGTTAATGGCGATGGTCCATGAGTCTAGAATGTTCAAGGGATTCCCAAAATCAAAGTAAACTTTATGTGAAATGTAATGTTTAGGAGGGGAAGGGGTATCACGCGACAGAACCGTACTGGGAAATTATAAAAAAATTGTGCAATGTGTAAGGAACTTTCAATGTCAACAACTCGGAAAAAAGAAAAGAACAAAAGGTAAGAATAGTGTCAGCGTGCATGTAAGACACCAAACTTCATCTATCAGCAGCCGTTTTGTCTAAAACTATTCGGGAGGTAATCTGCAAATTCACTTTTTTTTTAACTTTTCACAAATTTGAACCAGTGTTATTACTTAAATCTTAAGACTGTTACTTTAAAGTTTCATTTGACATTTATAAAATCAATTAATCAACTACTTATGTATGATGAAAATGTATACCTACATAATCCTACCAAATTAATTGTTTCTTACGCTTTTTGTGCCAAAGTTTATTTAAATATTTTAATATTTTTCGTCGAAAATTCGCTAAATAATCACATAATCTGATCCGTTAGATTATAATTGAATAGGAAACGGAAAAAAAGATCAAATATGACCCCTACATGAATCATGGTGAGCGATCGTCAATTGTCTCCGAATTTAGGAAGCTCTTGGTGGATTCGCAAAATTTTGACAGTACAAAATTCCCCGCCAGGGATGCCAGTGAAACCGTATTTTCTCGAATTGTAAGCTTTAGAACCTACCGTAATTTTTTAAAAGAAAGAAAAAGAGCTACATTACTAAGTATAAGCCTTTAAATTGATTTTTTTTATTAGCAATTAACCTGACGAAGACTTTTTAGTATAACTGTAAATATTTCCAAAACTATAGTCTGTAGATCTAGGAATTGATATATAAAACTAGAAGCAGGGGGCATGCCCTTCGCTTCTAAAACACAAATACAGGTTGTTCCATTTGAAAAAAGTTGAGTTACGGCAGTTTGAATTTTTTCACATTCAGTCACCATTTGATAGCGCCCTGTATATGGCATGTCGCTTTTTTCGACGGATAATATAAACCAAAACATCTCTGAATGCGCCCATTTCATGGGACTTTGCTATGTATTGGTAAAATTGCCGTATCATAATTTTTGATATGTGCTAAAAAATGTGAAATGTTGCAAAACAATTGAAATAACTAGAAAACAAAGAACGCTATCAAATGTTTTTCCTTACAAACAGGCATTATAATTCGATAGAAATTGGAAAAATGCAATAATCAAAAGAGTATTCGATTAAAAAAAAAGAAAATTTGTATTACCAACGACTTATAGGTCAGCCTGTCATTGTCAAAATTTTATAACATGCAGCTCAAGACACCCTATAATTAACGTATACAATTTGGTCTCGTATCTTGTATAATAACGGATATATTGAGCTTTACCGTAGAAATGCGTCACCCTGTATATATGAGAACAGATAAAAACTGGAAATGTGGGTTCTAGGGGGCCTAGATCGCGCTCATTTGAAGACATTATTTCAAAATTGAAAAATAGCGGTCTCCTCATTAGAGATTTTTTTTAACGAAAAATCGATGAAAATTATTTGATCTTCCTGGCTAAAGAACTTATGCAAGCCACTGCAAAAGGAAGGTGGTCACCAAATTCGATCAAATCGAAAATCGATTCATTATCTTTTGATTTATCGGTTGATATACATACATACATACATACATACAAGTCTATGGAACTACACGGTGAATCCCAGATTGTCGCTCTAGACATATCCAAAGCATTCGACCAGGTCTGGCACGCAGCGCTGCTTAATAAACTATCGGCCTATGGCCTACCACCAAAACTCTGTACGTGGACAGCAAATTTCCTCTCTAACCGGAGAATATCTGTTGTCGTGGATGGCGATTCCTCTAAACTGTATCCTATTAATGCAGGAGTTCCTCAAGGTTCAACTTTAGCCCCTACTTTGTTTCTTCTCCACATCAATGACCTCCTCTCTAGCACATCCAACCCAGTTCACAGTTACGCGGACGACAGCACCCTCCACTCCAATATACAATATTCTAAGCCTGTCTCTTTAGCCCAACTAGATGAGGATCGCAGACTCATGGAGGGTTATATCTCTGTGGATCTCCAAAAACTATTAGACTGGGGAAGTAGAAATCTTGTACAATTCAACCCCACCAAATCAATTTTTTCTCATAAGAGATACACTAGTCCTAGATCCATCACAATAAACAACCAAGTTATTCAAAGTAATGAGTCCTTTTCACTTGTTGGAATCTCTGTGGATCGAAATCTCAATTGGCACCAACATGTCACATCAATTGCAGAAGCGGTTGCTAAGAAATTAGGTTTCCTCTTCCGGGCTTGCAAATACTTTTCACCAGCTAACCTCTATACTTTATATACTTCACAAATAAGACGAAACCTCGAATACTGCTCCCACATCTGGGGTGCTGCTGCCGCTTCTACACTCGCCATCCTGGACTCCATTCAGGAGAGAGCTATACGTCTCATCGGTGACCCTACCCTCACCCAAAGGCTGCCATCTCTTGCCCACCGACGTGCTGTTGGTGACCTCTCTCTCTTTTATAGATATCTGCACGGGCACTGCTCAGATGAGCTTTCTTCCATAGTTCCTCCACCTGCTGCCCCCAACAGATCTACCAGGGGAACAGAGCGAATGCACCCTTTTACTGTCCAGGTCACCAGACGTAGAACATCTTGTTATGCCCGCTCTTTTATCGCGAGGACTTCTAAGTTGTGGAACTCCTTGCCGGCACATGTTTTCCCTTCTCCCCCGAACCTCCAAACCTTCAAGTCCAGAATTAACAAGTTGCCTCTTTCCTCCTTGTCGACACCCACGGTACGATAGTATTTAGGCTGTAAGCCCTCGTGGTGTGTCGTTGAAATAAAAAAAGATACACACACACAGTATATATATATATATATATATATATATATATATATATATATATATATATATATATATATATATATATATATATATATATATATAACATGTATCGCGTGTTCTATTGTAGGTTAAGTACTTTTCACTACCTCCTCGTAGAGAAAATTAGGATTTACAGATCGCGAACACTAAATTCAGGGCTTTCTAGATAGGTACAGATTCAAGCCAAATTAATAGGTTAAAGATGATGTAATTGTAAATTTTAATAAAACCGAAAACTTCGCAACATAATTAGCTATGAGATACACTGGATGACATCCAAGTATGCACAGACTTTATTATTATTGTGCCAAAATTTCCATTGGTTTTGCTAACACATATTACACATAACACATCATTACACATGTAAAAGTAATTAGGCAACGCCAACCGGAAATACCAATACCTACAAATTTATTTTTAAATGTAATGTAAACTTAAATGTGGGTAACTAAACTTTCAATATAAATATTGAATTACAGTAAAGTATTACCGCAAAACAACGGCAGTTAATGTTCGTAAGATCAACATAATCTAGTATTTATTTCCATAAATAGTCTGAGAACTGTCCGGTTTCTAACGATTTTTACAGGGGCTGTTCGTTATGCGCCGCCACTAACCTACTTGTAGCTACTGTATAATTATCATATTTTGACTTGACAGGTATATATATATATATATATATATATATATATATATATATATATATATATATATATATATATATATATATATATATATATGTACATATATGCCTATACATGATAACAGAATCGCTTTTAGAGTTAATCCGTACGAAAAAACTTTGGGGGTGACTTAGAGACGTTCTGGTCTTGAGTTTTCTTACACATGGCACCGACAGTTTTCCAATCTAGTTGAATCCAAGATGACTCTGGTGCGGCAATACGAGAGAAAACTCTTGCTCAGTGGAAACAAGAAAAGTTTTTCAAGCATGATCGTCACTAAAATCAACAGTAACCCATCCTACACTGCGACTCTTCGAAGGCTCGATCAGTACAACCAACACGAGGAGTCGGCTGAATTGTTGGTTGAATGTTTCGCGAGGAACTAGCAGATCCCCTGCCAGGGATCAATTTGTCTGTTCCACCTAGTGCGTTGTCTTCGGTGTATTTTACCCTAGGTGACAGTCTGACTGAAATAGCAAATGTATCTGAAAATTGAAATTGCTCACCTCGCCCACACCGAATAACTGCCCAAGTGCTAAACAGATGTAAATCAGCACTGGCCACTCCTCTCGCCATAAATATGCAATCCTTTTTATCGTCTCCTGTCCTGGCTGACTGCTGATGTTACTGGAATATATCAGAAAGGTGACAGATACGATACCTCCAACTATCGTCAAATAAGTCTGACACCTTTAGTGGACAAGTTTATGGAATCCATCATTCGTAAGAGCACGCCGACGTTCCTTCTTGATAACCATATCATCCCGTCAAATCAACATGGTTTTATGCTCGGTCGTTCGATACTTACAAAGCTATTGACGTTGTTAGCTATTGGACAAGACTGGTGGATAGCAGGAGACCACTCAACGTTGGTTACCTAAATTTCTCCAAAACATTTGACCGAGTACCTTTGACGCGCCTTTGTACGAAGCTGTAATCTTGCGGAATTGATGCAGATATGCTTTTGTGGATTCGAGTTTGCTTGAGCACCAAACTTTTCGTGTACGCGTAAATGGTGCATATTCCTTTCCCCGACCTGTCGTGTGTGGTATTCATCAAGGTTCAGTCCTTGGCCCCTTGCTGTTTCTAGTATACACCAGCGATCTATCAGTGATATTTAGAGGTGAATGCACTTCTTTCGCCGAAACAGCAAGTTTTACAACGACCCACTCGTTTATTACGGTGAGATCCAGGAAGACCTGCTCAGGCTGGAGCTTTGGTGTAGGTCATGGTTGCTTCACCATCAATGCCTCCAAGTGTTCAGTATTGTACATTGACGAAAAGAACCCCAGATTTTCGTACTACATTAATGAAACGCATCTTGCAACGGTAAAACAACAGACCGATCTGGGAGTCATCTTTGACTAAGGACTTTACCTGGTCTGCACATGCGTCCTGTATGTGTTCCAAGGCGAATCGTATCCTATACTTGATTTGTAAGTCTTTTCACCATATCAATCCTCAGTGTGCTAAACTTGCATATACTACCTATATTAGACCTCTAATGAAGTACTGCGGGCCAGCATGGCACCCAGACCTACCAATATCTGAAAGACATGAATTGAGACAACTTCAGCGGTTAAAATATGATGCCAGACAAAGACAGAGTAGTCACCTGCCACGCGTAAATTGATACATCTACCACAGGCATACGTCATAATACAGCGATAACCAAACAAAATAACCCACGCAACGCGGGATCGCCACAACATCCTAATGTGCAACGAACGTTCACACCCGAACTGTGGCGATCCTACCCTAATCACCGCCTTCGGATATATTCGGATGCGCGGATTTGCAAAATGTTCAAACATGTCCAGTATAAAAGTGAGAGAGGAAAATAAGGAAGTTCTATATCAGATACTAAAGTAAAAACCAGATGGGCTAGTGTGTTTTGTTTATTTATTTTGGTTTGAGGTTAAGTAAATGATTGTATATTGTTTTTAAAATTGGAAACTAAAGAATACTATCGTGTTTTCTTTATTTTAATGGTTTGACAGTTCTGTTTTAAGGTTAAGTGGTAAATGATTGTCTTTGGAATAGATATAATAACTTGTACCTCTATTGTGCTTTTAAAATTGGAAACCAAATAACAATAACGTGTCTTGTTTATTTATCATGGTTGGACAGTTCTGTTTTGATGTTAAATAGTTAGTGATTGTACAATATGTTTCTAAAATGGGAAACCAAATAAGAGCATTAACGTTAATATCGTTAATTATTTATTCAAGTAGGAAAGTTATTTAAGTAATGAATTGACTTCTTGGGTATGAATTAAGTTTCCTTTTAATACACTTTTGTGACTTTAATGAAATTTGTAAATACAAGTTTCTTTTAAAGAGACTTACAGTACCTAGATTCATCAGATTTTAAATTTCTTGCGTCATAGAAAATTGAGTTTTAGGTATTCAAATTTTTTTCTTAAAAGGAGCTAGAACACTAGATTTGAATACTTTTTGTGACAATAGAAAGACAGAAATTCTTGAAATGAGCTTGTATTAAGACTTCTAAACCCCGATCTTCTACGTCTGTTTAAATTTAAAGTATTATTTTTAGTAATATGCCGTACTAATAGTGCAAAATTCCTATTAAAATTCACTATTATAACGCACCTGCTGCGTCCCAAAATGTTTAACTATAGGTATACGGTTTTAGGTAATCCTATGTTGCAGACACCTCAGTAGTAAACAAACAATTCGGGTGGAATCGGAACGCAGAAGTGGACGCTGGACGATGTGCACTGTTGCCAGATGAGTATTGCCACGGGTTAAATATAGAAGGAAATCAAGGGGTGAACAAATGTTTTTATAATGTAAATAAATTATAATATGGCGTCATCTACTTAAATCGATATTTGACATATCTTGCGGAAAGCAGTAGAAAACGGAGATGGAGGAAGTTAATTTTCAGCCGCATGGTGGTCCAGGGGGAAAATGTGGGCCTCTGGACCCAAAGGTACTGGGTCAGATCCCAGATTTCCCCTCTCCTCCCTTTTTAAGTACATCAGTAACATCAACAGAGGTTGTGCCATTGTGATTGAGCAAGGTAATCTGAACGTTCCGCCCTTCCCAGGGGGCGTAAAGCCGTCGGTCCCGTGCCCATGCGATGTTGGGCACGTTAAAGACCCAACTTTTCCGGACAGTGAGGTGAATGAATCACTTTAGTGAAGTCAATGAAGCAATTTCCGTTGCAAATTGCCGATGATAAATCCAACTGTATATGCTAATGGCAAACAATATCCAATATATTATTTTGAAAAGTCGCACTGTTTCATGGTAATGAAGCAATTTCTACTGACAACTGTCGATGATAAACATAACCGAGAAAATGGCTCAAAATGGGCTTCCCTTCGAAGTGTTTGTTTTTGTTT
>OZ023267.1:117278017-117454852 GCA_964006375.1 Tillus elongatus | reverse complement strand
AAACGTTAGAATATAGTACCGTCCGTCCCCGTTGTTCTGTGAGACAATTTCGTATTCTAATAATTCTACCGAACGCAGTCGAGGTAAGAACATTTTAGGATTGTCTTATTGTATTTAGTTATAGCGAATTTTCGGATATTTTTCTCAGTTCCCACGCGTCTATCCGTCGACGTCGAGATCACGGGATCTAGCGTAATTCCCCTCCATTACCCTATCCCATCATTGTTGGCGTGTCTTAATACTTCTTGAAGGTGATGCTGTAGCTAACACAGATCTCTCAAGGGTATTGCGTACGACCGTTCCGATTCGACCCTGGTCTGGACGCTGTATGTACACAAGCAGGCCAAGGTCGAGTTAGTATATGACAATATCCTCCCACAGGGTGTTCCCCTGTGACCCTCCCGTTCCTTATCGACGCCCTGACGTCGAGGCGTTTGATCTCGTGGTACAGACTTCGACAGATAGACGCCATTTTAACTATGCGAGGAACGTTTCTCCAATCGACCCACTTAACGGCTGCATCTACGGGTTGTAAACCACTACACTCGGAGTTTCCGTCCGCATGACTCCCGCATTTTCTTTTCGAGGGAATAATTAATTTCGTTGGCCCGCCACCAGTAACATAACATGTTTTAGAATTAATGAGCGTGATAAGTACCTTTCACATGGTAAGAATACCAGTGGACTGTAACGTTTTACGATGTAATAAATAGTGTGGAAATTATATGTTATAACCGCAAATAAATCTGCTACACCCATACAAACTTTCGGAAGGTCAGGGAAATACCGGGGGAGCGTTTAAAGCCCGCAACCTCGGAGGTATCTATACGGCTTGTTACATCATAGGCTACCGGACCCTCTCCACAGAGCTATCCAAGCACTCTGACCACAACCGTGGCCAGAGCCTTGTGACTAGGTCGCAGACATCCTCGTAGGGAGTAAACCCTTTCAAAATCTGGCGCCCGGGACCGTTCCCGTAAGTCCGTTCCACTAAATTATACACCCCGCAAGTCAGGACACGTTACAAAATGTACATTTTGTAACGAGGCCTGACTTGCGGGGTGAATTATTTAGCGGAACAGATTTACGGGAACGGTCCCGGGCGCCAGATTTTGAAAGGGTTTACTCCCTGCGAGGATGTCTGCGACCTCGTCACAAGGCTCTGGCCACGGTTGTGGTCAGAGTGCCTGGAGAGCTCTGTGGAGAGGGTCCGGTAGCCTATGGTGTAACAGGCCGTATAGATACCTCCGGAGTTGCGGGTTTGATCGCTTCCCCGGTATTTCCCTGACCTTCCGAAAGTTTGTATGGGTGCAGCAGATTTATTTGCAGTTATAACAGACTGAATACAATTTCCACACTATTTATTACATTATAAAACGTTACAGTCCACTGGTATTCTTACAATGTGAAAGGTACTTATCACGCTAATTTATCCTAAAACAAGTTATGTTACTGATGACGAGCCAACGAAATTACTTATTCCCCACGGAGAAGAAACGCGGGAGACACGCGGACGGAGACTCCGTGGTTTACAACTCGTGGATGCAGCCGTTAAGTGGGTCGATTGGAGGAACGCTCCTCAAATAGTTAAAATGGCGGCTATCTGTCGAAGTCGGTACCACGACATCAAACGCCTCGACGTCAGGGTGTCGATAAGGAACGAGAGGGTCACAGGGGAACACCCTGCGGAAGGATAGTGTCATATACTAACTCGACCTTGGCCTGCTTGTGTACATACAGCTTCCAGACCAGGGTCGAAACGGAACGGTCGTACGCAATACCTTGAGAGATCTGTGTTAGCTACAGCATCACCTCCCAGAAGTATTACGACACGCCAACAAGGATGGGATAGGGTAAGGGAATTACGCTAGATCCCGCGATCTCGACGTCGACGGATAGACGCGTGGGAACTGAGAAAAATATCCGAAAATTCGCTATAACTAAATATAATAAGACAAGTCTAAAATGTTCTTACCTCGACTGCGTTCGGTAAAATTATTAGAATACGAAATTGCCTCACACAACAACGGGACGGGCGGTACTGTATTCTAACGTCTTGTTGCAATTTTTACGAACAGACTTTTCATTTACTGAATCAAAATTCAAGTTATAGACTTAAACACGCTACGGCAAGTGGTGAACTCTATCTGCCTCAGTAGTTATTGTATCTCTGCAGTCCCCGGCTAAAAAGTTTGGCTGGTATTTGGTCTGTTGGTTTGGTGACTGACTCCACTGGAATAAATTCCAGGATTTTCAAGTGGCCTACCAAGTCTCCTGGTTTGAATTTGTACGCTTGGAATCGTCTTGAGGCACTTAGTGCTGCTTTCCTTTTGACACATATGTGCAGTGTAGCAAGATTCCGCATCGCCTCTATTGTAGAGGAGGGGGTAGGACGCACCCTGTCCCCAGAACTTTTAGAGGGAGCAATCCTTTTTTTAATCTAAAATTGACGTGTTTCGGATTTTTTTTAATAAATATGCACGATTGAGATACAGAATTTATTCCATTTGGATTTTCCACACTGTATAGACTATTTGATAAATTTTTGGTGGCTTTCCTATTCTTGATCAATGCAATATGATCATACATGTTATATTTTAAGACAATTTGTATACTGTATATTTTATCATTTTATCAAGAATTTCCTTTTTTACAGGTTGCAAAAGAAGACATCCAAATTAGATTCTTCGAGAAAAAAGATGGGCAAATAGTCTGGGAGGGACTTGGCGATTTCCAGCCGTCCCAAGTACACAAACAAACAGCCATTTGGTTTAGGACACCCAGGTATAAAACTCTAGACGTCACAGAACCGGTCAAGGTCTTCATTCAACTCAGGAGGCCTTCGGACGGGATCGAAAGTGAAGCTTTACCTTTCGAATTACTTCCATTAGACTCAGGTAGGCCACCGTACTGGTCTTATAGAAGACACTTTGCCAAAAAAGGCAACTATAATTTATTTGATAGCATACTAGCCAACGATGCCAAGTTGTTAGCCAAGAGACAACTCGAAAAACCGATTGTGGAAAAAATGGATAGCCAGGAAATTCCTACGTCCCAGACTGTTTTGCAGCCTGACAGGATGATAGTTACCACTTCAGTTGAACCCAGTGTTACTCAAACAGTAACAGAAACAAATAATAATGAAATACTCCTACCGAATAAACAGACAGAAATCTGGTTGGATTATGCTCAAGTTAAAAAACCAGAAACTTTTGAATCTTCAGCAGAAAATGAAAAGTTGGGTGCTGATGAAAAATCATATAACGAATTGATTACACAAGTGGTGGAATTAGAAAAAGCTGCCTATGCTGATAGTCAAACAAAAGAAAGTGATGATAGATCTTTTAGCGAGATCATAAATGAGGTAGCCGAATTGGATGAAATTTATGCTGATACAAAAGCCAAACTTTTAAAAGAGTCATTCAAAGAAATGGATCAAATGCAGCACAGTGAATCATTTGATGATGCTAAAACTTACACTAGCTTACAACTAGCATTCAAAAATCCACTTGATATTTCCTTAAAAGCATATGAAGATATCATAGTGAATCCAGATAGTCCAATTATTGACATAACCACCTCGAACAAAAGGGAAAATGAGTCAGAAAAGTTGCCTCCTTTACCGCCGAAACGTGCTAAAAAGAAAGAGACCTACATTGGTGGTTCAATGTCAAGCGTTCAGCTGACTGATAAACAAGCGGAACAAACCTTATTGCATGCTTCCAGCCCAAGCTTAAAAGCTGTACCTGTAAATCGCTCTCATTCTTTTAATTTGCCCCGTCCCAAGTCACAAAGTGAACTGTCACCACCTACCAAAATTTTACCTCCAACACCAGGTTTTTCGACATTACCTAACCCTAAAAAACGCAACTTCTTTTCAAAGCTTTTTGGTAGAAAGAGTAAAACTCCCAGTGCCTCAAGGGAAGCTAGTGTAACGCCATCTGTTAAACGTAATTCCTTTTCAAGCTCAAAATCTCTTCAACCTGGTACAAACTTGGGCCAGAGCACTGGTAACATATCAACTCATTCATCAACTAGTATTCGTATACCCCTAAAAGATAGCCCACCCTTGAGTACAATTAATGTAGATACTGATTTAGGGCCTTCTAAGGCTGTAAAAGGAGAAACTGTCTGGAATGAGCAAGTAGTAAATCCTTCTGGGGAGAAAAATGTGACCAATGTAGAAGTCAAAGACTTTGTTTTAGATCCAAATGGTGAAGATCTGGTAATGAATTTAGATCTAACTGAGGCGGAGCATTATGCATTGTATACTGCTATGGCACCACATGCTACTCAGAGTGAATTCGATGAAATGTCTTGTTATTATTCACCAGTGGAAGGTGGCAAGATACTTACTAATGCTGAAGTTATGGCTAGACTTGCTTCAAAGACATGAGAATTGCTGAAACTCGTGCAGGACATATAAAATATATAATGAAAATATCATCTCTAATCATTGTCTCTTGCGGTATACCTTCCTGCAGAATTAGGAATGAGTTCCTAATATTTTTCTTTTAGCATTTTTTGTTTGTTATTAAATTGTGTTGGTTATAATTGATGAACTTATTATTTATTTTATTTATTTTCGTAATTTGTTTTATGGTTGTATCCATTTTTTATTGACTTGTTTTTTTTAACCTTTTATTTATATGTATGTTATTTTTAGAACCAGGTATAAGGAGAAAGAGAAAAAAATTTGAGGACCCTAATGAGGTGATAGAAAAACTAAGTAAGTGTTCTCATTATTTTCAAATTTATTTTATGTATTGGTGCTGGGTCTCTCATTTTTTAGCTTGAAATATTCTATTGGTTGTAGAATAATTTTTAATGTTAAGTAAATGAATTGTGCAGTGTACCTTTGGTCTACTTGAGAAAAGCGTTTGTTTCTTGTTTTGTTTATAAGATTTTCTCTTGTAGTTTGTATTGTTGATAATTTTATTGAAACTATTGTGTTTTATAAATGTAGGTATATATTAAATAACTTTAATGTTAATTGACGTTTTTTATGCAATTTTAATATCAATAGTTACCATTATAATGAAAAAGAGTGTTGAGTTTATAGGATGTAATCAAATTTTGTTGTTTTTTCTTTTGTTGTACTATTAAAGATTGATGGAACAGTAAAAAGGACTTTATAGTGTGTTGATTTTCGGAAAGTTTATATCTTCTCATATAGATTGTTAGTCATTGTAGAGGTTTATACCTTTGTATATGTTTTCATGACCGTCACAAATATACCATTTTTTACCACCCCCTCTGTTTTAATTAAATACCCCGATTTTCACTTCAACAAGTCTCGCTTGGAAAAATATATATAAAAAGGTAACTATTGTGTTTGTGTGTTTGCATGAATTTTGTCAAAACTAATGTGTATTTTTGCAATTAACTTAAAGCCAGTAGATAGCTTAAAAATTGTATTTTAATCATATAATTTCAAGCAAACGCTTTTCAGCGTTTGAATAAACAGGGTTGGTAAAAAGTATAAAAAGGCACTATTGTATTTCCTGAGATATTATTCAAAACAAAAATGTTTTAACAACAGTTTTTCGGCATATTTTTTGCTACAAACTGGCAATGTTTAATTTTTCCTTCGTTTTGCTATGGTAACTCATTTTTTTAATGGAAAGGTAAGAATTTTGTGCATTTTCGAAGAAGAAAAAAAAAACGGTGCTTTCTTGGTACAGCACTATAAAACTTTAACTGGGTTTCATGAGGAAAAAAAATTGGGAAAAAATTAATTTTTATAAAAATCACGTCCTTCAGTTGGACTTTAATAAATTTCTGGTAAAGGTTTACTTTTGGGGTGCGTGTTCGATTTTTATGAAATTTTGTAAAGAGACGTGTTTCAGGGTGTAGATGACGAAAATCACAATAAAAATGAGGGCAGAAGCCAAGTTTTGGAATTATTTGGACATTTTTGTAGGAAAAATGTAAGTTGTACTCATTTTTGCGACACGTTTTACACATTTTCGGGGGTCGTTCGTTTTATATCAAGCTAAAGAAGGGTGTGTTCCACTATTCTAATTCATTTTCACATAGTTAGTGCACCCCCTTAACTGTTTATGTGTCACTGAAAATTACCCTTCTTTTCATCGTATAACCGATCCTAAGTTCAATGTTCAATGTTCTGGTCTGTATTGGCCTTAGCTGCCTAGGCTCTCCAGCCAGCGGTGGTTTTCTTATTTGGGCTACACCTTCTAAGGTGTGTCTAGAACATTATCTATTGCCCAAATATTAATTCCATTAACTCACACCATGCTAAAATAGAGGTATTATAAAATGACAAGGATAGTAACACAACATAGGAAAATAATTTAACTCTTCTCTCCCCGGTGTGTCAGCGGGGCATTAAACATCCGAAAGACGCATCTGGATCAGAGAAACATATTATTGGGATGATAGTGGGATACATTTACAACATAACACATCATAATAGGTGTAGAGCTTTTTACCCCTTTTTTCCCTTTTTTCCCCTCCCTTTTTTTTTCAAATTTTCTGCCCTATGTTTTTAAGAAAATGTCTCACTGCTTGAATGACTTCTATGGAATCCGAGAATAATACCTGATCTAAATGTATCGGTGCGTCTATTTTAAGGTTAATCAAATTATTATATAAGTTACTAGAGAGATCCGAATGTCTCTCACATCCGAAAAATATATGTTGGAGACTTCCCGCCTCCCTACAACTGCACAAATCATTCTCCTTGACATTTTTTCCATATAAGTGCGTAGGAATTGCTCAATGTCCGCTCCTTGCTCTTGATATGGTAGTTATTGCCCCTTGGTTTAGTTTCAACTTATGAAACCAAGGAATATTGGATGGATCTTTATAGTATGAATAATATCTTTTTCCCTTATGGGCTCCTTGAATTTTCCAATGTCTTTTCCATTTATCCATGACATTCGTTTTTAATTTAGACAAAATTTCCCTGTAATCCATTTTTATTATTATTCTGCTACCACAGCTTCTTCCTATTGCAGCTAATTTATCCACTTCGTCATTGAAGTGAATATTTGTGTAACTTGGGAACCATGATAAGGTGATATTTATGTTGTTAGAGCGAAATTCTAAAATGATTTTTCGTATCTCTAGAGTGATTGCATCATTTTTGGTTACTATGCCATTTCTACATATTCGACTCAAGGCGCTCATTGAATCACTGATTATGACACAATCCGAACTGATGTCACTTGTTTTTAGTATTATTAAGGCCTCTAGAATAGCAATATTTTCGGCACTGCAAATGGACATGGGATTCTCCATTTTCTTAGCAATGTTCAAATTAAGCTGAGAACTATATATTTCTATTCCCATGTGTTCTGTTGATGGATCAAACGAAGCATCAGTAAAGATTAATAGATAACCGTCCCATTGGTTGATGCAGATGTCTCTAAATAGGACGCTGTTATCTACATTTTTTCCAGTTTTGTAATTACGTAATTAACATTACTTAATTGTATGTATGGGTCATATCTAAAGCAGGGTAGTGTTGAGGATGTTTCAGTATATGGCCTATGTACATTTATCAGATCTAACGCTTCAGATAGGGCTGGAGGGGTTGGATTTCGCCAAAAGGACACATTAATATTATATTGAGGCCGTAGTTTCTCGATTTCCTCTGTAACTGGGTTTTTCAGCACTGATACTGATTTACATATGAATTTTTATGCCATCTACAGATTTTGGAATTCTAAGGGCATCTCACCTGTGAGTCCTAGCAAGATGTTAGTAGGTGTTGATTTCATGGCTCCCACCACGATCCTTAAGGCCATATACTGGGTTTTGTTTAATTGATACATATTATTTTTAGACAATTTGTGCAGAAACTGTAATGCATTAAGTAGATGAGACCTCACAATTGATTTATAAAATGTTAAAAGTACCATAGGATCTGCACCCCACCAGGTTCTGCACAATGCCTTTATTATATTAATCCCTCGTAAGGCTTTAGAGCATGCTGCATTGATTTGATGATGCCAAGTCAGTTTGGTGTCAAAGGTAACCCCTAAATACTGCAGGTTATCTTTCCAGGGTATTATATGGTTATTGATCATAATATAAGGTAGTGAGCCACTAAATGTTCCTGATGAGAAAAGAATAGCTTCGCATTTATTAAAGGAAATTGGCAATTGGAGTGTTTCCAGACATTGTGCAATCCTGTATACAGTATCATTAATTATATTACATAGATTGTATACGTCCCTACCATCGGCAATAATACATATATCATCTGCATATTGAATTAATTGTACATTATTATATGAGCCACTTGATAGAGGTATGGTATACAAATTGAAAAGTAAAGGTGACAGTGATGATCCCTGAGGCAGGCCCCTTGAGGTCTGCCCAGGACCAATCACTGGGTTTCTAAGACATATTTTTCTATCAGAAAGTATCTCTGTTTGATTAAAAGTGCCAAGTCTTGAGGACAGTTAATCTCCGCCAACTTGATACAATATATCTATATTTACATTATCATATGCTGCTTTAACATCGATAGTTACCATAATTGTCTTCCACCATTTACTAATCGCACCGTAAATTATACTAGTCACCATGGCTATGCAATCATTGGTGCCACGTCCCCTTCTGAATCCCAGCTGTCTTTTGGGTAATAGTGTTTGATTTTCAACCTGCCATTTTATCCTATTTTTGATCATGGACTCCAAGCTTTTGATAATGCTTGATGATAAATCTATTCCCAGTGTTGTGTCTTTTTTATCTCTTAAGATTGTAGTTAATTCGTCCATGGTAAAAGGAGCGCTATTTATATTATGAAAGTAGGGTTCTGCCATATCCATTATTGGTAGAATTAAATGGGGGGTGAGGGAATCCAACATTTCATCAGCTAGTGAGTCAGGAATATCCCATCTGACTGTTTTTGGTAATGCAATATTTTTAAAGATGCGGACAGTTCTCCAGATTTGCTTGATGGGTGTATCTCTATTGATTTCTACACAAAAGTTTCTAAAGCCCATTGTTTTTGTATTTTTTATGGTTTTGCGAGTTTGTGCTGTGATTTTTTTTTAATTGATGTAATTTTCTAGTGTTCTATGGCTTTTTTTAGCTTGATATAAAACGAACGACCCCCGAAAATGTGTAAAATATGACAAAAAGATGCCGCAAAAGTGAGTACAGCTTACGTTTTTCCTACAAAAATGTCCAAATAACTTTAAAAGTTGGCTTTTGCCCTCATTTTTATTGTGATTTTCGTCATCTACACCCTAAAATACGTCTATATACAAAGTTTTATAAAAGTCGAACACGCGCCCCGCAAGTAAACCTTTACCCAATTTCTTATCAAGTTAACCATTGAAAAAATGTGATAGTATTTGTAGTTGTCAAGTGCATACATTATTTGTTGTCAGTTATCTGCAGTTTGTAATAATTTAGAGAGCTTCACATCAGAAAATTGAGAACTTTTAGAATTTAATAATGATTATTATTATGGCAGAATTTGCTGAGATTTGAAATATTAATGATGGTGGGTTACAGTAACAGGAAACGTAGTTATAAAGAAGGTGCATGCTTTTTTAGTGAATTTTCTTTAAAAAAATTCACTGATGAGATCCCGACTTTTGAATTTTTAAAAAATGTCTTCAAATAAGCGCTAACTAGGCCCCCTAGAACACATGTCCGGGGTCAGTTTCGATTTATATATATATATATATATATATATATATATATATATATATATATATATATATATATATATATATATATATATATATATGTGTGTGTGTGTGTGTGTATCTGTCACACCGATAACTCAAAAAATAATGGGCCGATTTTGATTAAATTTGGTGAATATCTTCCTCTTGCAAGTGGCTTGGATAAGTTCGTTAGTCAGGAAAATCGGCAAAGGTTTTCCCGGAAAATTTTGTGTTTTCTTTCTAAAAAAAAATTATATCTCCGGAAATAACACAGTGAGGGCAACCAAATTTGGTACATCGTTTTATATTGCTATAGGTAAATTACCTACCAAAATTTAGCGCTGTAGGTCAAAAGACAAAACAGTTATGGGCATTTAAAGAAAAATAAATTGGGGTTTTCCTCAAAACGTCAAAGTGACAATTTAAAACGTCAAAATTCGCAACATTTGGGCAAATAACTTGAATCTAATACAGAGCTCAGAAAATGTCTCAAGAAGAATGTTTTAAAAACCCTGAAGTCTTAGTTTCAACCGTCATTGTCCTTCATTTTACTAAAATGTTTTCAGAAAATACATTTCAAATAGACCCTTTCTCTGATGCTTGGCAGTAGTCTTAGCTATAGAGTTTATTGTTTAATGGTATATAACTTTTGTCAAATTTTCGTAAAAAATCAATAAAACTCAATATATCTGTTATTCTACAAGATATGAAAAAAATTGTATTATATATTAATTATAGGGTGTCTTGAGCTACATCTTAAAAAATTATTTCTACAATCACAGGGTGGCCCATAAGTCTTTGATGATACAAAAAAAAAATTTTTTTTTAGTCGAACACGACTTATGCTATTGCATTTTTGCATTTTCCATCGAAATATAATGCATGTTTGTAAGTAAAGAAATTCTGGACGCAGCAAGTGCGTTATGGTAGCGAATTTTGATTAAATGCTTCATATTTGAAAAGCTTAATTTGCTATTAACCTATAAGGTTGACCAAGAAACGGATTTTTTCGGTTACACTTTTTTGTACGTTTTCAAACAATAAAGTTATTTTGATGAGACATGGCACATTGTTTTTACTATATAGGTTATACTGGTAATCAAATTTGATGCCTGTTTTCTGAAAAAAACAACACACATATTTGCTATCAAAAACATTTTAATGAAAATTCACTACCATAACACACTTGCTGCGTCCCGAACTTTTATTAAGTGTACCATATCGCTCGCAAATTAATGAAGGGTATATGTTTCAAAATTATTGTAAAAATTAAAGGCACTGGTAGTATCAAAGATAAACAAATAATAGGTAGTACAAAAACGGCTGTAATAATAATAATAATCTTTATTGTTTTAAATTGTACAGTATGCCAATACAAATAAGTCCTGCAGCTTGTGGAGTATTTTGGCATAATTTTGGAGAGTGTTTTAAATATGATTGACATCGATCATCTAAAGATACACTTCAAACTTTCAAACATACAGCAAGTCCCCGCTTAACGTCCTAGTTAGGGACCTACCAATCATGACGTTAAGTGAAACGACGTAAGACGAATCATTGATAATCAATGTAATGTACATACATATGTACATATTTGTGGCTGCAAAAGGATTAAGAAAAAACTGTATTTATTTACGTATGTATTATGTACATACCTGATATCACTCGGACCTTGATTGCAATGCAGCGGCCGACACGCTTGCCAGGGGTGGTGTCCAGGAGGACTTCATCGGACTGGGACCTGTGCTGGGGATATCATCATGCACAGCAAAAAGCACCTTAAAGACCTGGACAGAGAGAGGGACAATCCAGCAATGGCAAAATCTTTCAGGATTAGCACACACTAAGGCCTTCTTAAATGGCCTTTCAGACTCAGGGGTAAAAAACTTCTAGAGCTAAACAGACAACCACGGTGAACTCAGGTCGACCTGTATACAGGACACTGCCGCTTGCGTCAGCACATCCGCCGAATTGGTCTTGGTCAAGAGACTGAGTGCCAGCTGTGTATGGAGAGTGACGAAACAGCCGAGCAGATGCTATGTTCCTGTCTGGCTGTGAACAGGGCAAGACACCTGCTCTTTGGCAAGACGCAGCTTGCGCCAGAAGATCTGGGTCAACTTTCGCCCCCAAAAATTGTCGACCTCTGTAGGAGGCTGGAATTGTTGGGAGAAAAATAACGCAATTAGGCGTGAGTCACAATAAACCTTAAGGTTGCAGTAGAGAGACCGTTATGGCCCACTCACAATTTAACCTAACCTAACGTACATGCCTACAGTCTACATTATATTATTAACTTTATTTTTACCTATTATTTTAGACTTTTTTAGAATAACAATGTTATACCGAATCAGTTTCAACGTTAAACGATACAGTTGCCAACAGCACACTGTGGCGCTATAATGAAACAACGTTAAATTGGAAGACGTTATGCGAGCACTTACTGTATGAAACATCTTAAACCTAATTTTTCCTTCTTCGTCCATCTTAAACCTCAATCAAAATCTTCACTGCCTGATGTTGCTTTCCATACCAAGTTGCTGTCCAACAAATGCCATTTCTTTACATTCTGTATTTATGTCAAACTTAATAAATTTTATGTGGAGCCAAATTATACAGACTTAATAGTGACGTTTATATTCATTTAGCTGGTTAATAAGGCATTAGATGTATTGTTATATTTATAAAATGTCTAAAAATAAAGTTACTACAGTAAATGTTTCACACAAATCTGTGGTAAATTTGTTAAAAAAAATTCACCCGTACAAACTACAGCTGTTACAAGAACTTGTAGATGGCGATTTTGAGAGGCACGTTAAATTTTGTAATATTGTGAGAGGAAAATTTAATGAGAATCCGGACTTTGGTAGAAACGTTTATTTCTCTGATGAAGCTACTTTTACACTGCCTGTATTTGTTAATAAACAAAATTATCGTTATTGGTCTTAGCAAAATCCACATTGAATGCTGAATGCTTAAACCCAGCGCCCACAAAAAATTAATGAACGGGCCTGAATACTAGACAGCAGTATTATTGGTCCGTTCTTCATTGGGGAAAATCTAACATCTGAAAAATATTTACATTTATTAATAGAAGAAATGATACCGGCTGTGGTTGCAGTTGGCCCAGTTAATGAAGTTTGGTTCCATCAAAGGTGGAGCTCCCAGTCTGTTTGGCAGACCCTTGCGCAAATATTTTCATAAAGTTTTCGCAGAAAAGTGGATATGGTACACGGTGGTACTCTAGTGGCCTGTACGCTCTCCTGATTTGACACTATCTAATTTTTTTTGTGGTCACTTGAAGAATGTTGTCTACAAAGACAGGCTATTACATCTGAAAGACCCAAAAGCTAGATTTATTGGCGAAACAATACGGATTTTGCATTCCAGCTTAATTACTGGAATAAAATTCTTTGAAACGCGAGTTCAATTCTGTATTGATAATAGACAACTTGTTAGCTATTTAATTAATTACTTACAGTTTGTGGCTCTTGGACCTAATGGACGCTATTTAATTAGTTACTTACAGTTTGTGGCTGATGGATCTCGCTTCCGAGGCCATATACTAATCATGACACACATTTAATTGGTTAATGATTATTATTGCTGTTTTATTTTATTTTGTCAGTTTCTTTTAGATTACTTCTTTCTTACTTTTTTGCTTATGGAACCAGATTAAAATTTCATAGTGCTGTATTAACAAAGAGACGTTGATAGCAACGAAATTGTTTATGCTAGGAAAAATTTAATATCACCAGTTTATAGAAAAAAATATATCGAACAACTTTTGTTAGAACATTTTTTCTGTATAAAGAATATGTCAGGAAATACAATAGTGCCTTTCAGTACTTTTTACTAACCCTGTATATATATATATATATATATATATATATATATATATATATATATATATATATATATATATATATATATATATATATATATATATATAATTAATGTTGCAAAATAATAAGAATAATTAGTCAATTTCTTTTAAATGTAAGAAATCTAAAAGCAATTTTTTTTATGGGTGGTTACAATATTTAAATGTATTGGAAGGACTTGTTGGAAGGTTTCTACCCTCCTATAGAAGCAAACAAGATCTGAATTCGAAAGTACCTTCTTATTCAACATAGTGTCCTCTTAATTAAATGCTTTTATGACAGCAAACATGTATCATGTATAGACCTTTAAAAAAAAAGCATTTTTCTTTCTTTGAAAACCAGATCTCTACAGCTTCTATCACCTGTTTGTAAGAAGAAAATTTAATACCTTCCAAAGGTTTTTGTTTGTTAAGCTAAAAGTTGATTGTCAAATGAGAGCTGATCTGGTAAGGGGGTGTTCAAGTAATTCGAACCCTACTTCACAAATTCTTTCCATGGCAGCATATATTCTATGCAGGAACAGTATCTTACACATTATGCGATGGTGCAGTATAGGTATCTATTTTCACTCAGGCCTCTTGTCTCCTATTGACCTAAGTATGAGTACCACTTCTCTAGTACGTTGGCCAGGTCAAAATCCCAACTGACCAGATGATTACTGGAATCTTCACCACATGACTGTAAACTGATAGTTCTGTGCTGGTATCATTTTCACATGATGACAAGTTTTTGAACTTTTGAACAGGCTCACCAGATTTATCATACTTCGTGATTAGTTCGTCTTTCATTTTTCATCAGAACTTTTCAAAAGTTTTGCTCTTATTTTGTTACACTAGGATTATTTAAAATCTAATCCTTTCTGTATCTTCTCTGTATAATGTTCTTCACAATTAACTTATCAGTGTTTAGCCCTCCTCTTCTATTAACAAATACTGTTGTTGTCATTACTTATTATAGTTATAGTTTATTATGACAATAATAGTACAAAGCGCCTTACAAATAAGTATTCTACATGTGCTTGTAAACAACTCAGCTTAGTCAGGTTTCTAGTAGATTCGTTGATTGTTGTTGTGTTTACTTGGTGGAACTGGTCCATGCTACATACAGACTTGGAGACTACTTATCTGGCTCCACTGTTGGTTTTCGTTTTTGTACATGAATTAATTAATTCTAGATGTTCTAGGATGTTCTTCAACGTTTCTGTAACCAGTTTCGCTGCTTGACAGACTCCTCAGACAGAAGGAAGTTGAATTAATATGAAGTCAAGACAACTAATACATAGATCTGTTGCTATGTTATGATGTTTTGGTCAAAATGAGTAATAGAAATGTTGGAGAACATCCTAGGTCACTTGCTCTAGTTTGCTTATGTGCTGGCTACGTTCTTCATTTACAAAAACGAAAACCAACAGTGCCGCCAGAAAAGTAGTCTCCAAGTCTGTATGTAGTTTCTAGTAGATGTTAATAATTCCAAACATTTTCACAATGATACTATTCCAATTTGGCAGGCTTCAAATTTTGACTATTAAACAACAATTTACCCTCAGATGCTCCTTCTTTCTGTCTTTTACTGGCTACATTTTTTTAATTTTATGTAAAGTAACAGTTGACAGGTGATTAGTATTTTTTGTGTACACTTTATTTAACTTTTAATTATGCTTCAGTTTAAGATTTGCTTGAAAATCAAAGCTTTAGTAATGGTGTCATATGCTGATAGCTGACACTTATAGTTTTATTTCAAATCGAAAAAATCGCTGAGAAAATAAGATAAATATTTACTAACGGATGCACCAAAGTCATATGTCTAATAACAATTTTTAAAATTATGTGTGTTGAACGTGTTTTCTTAATTGGATAGCTTTTAATTTGAAGGGTTATTGGTTTTGCATGCTATAAATGCTTTATATAGTTTTAAAATATAACAAATGCTCCGGTTTAATTATATATATATATATATATATATATATATATATATATATATATATATATATATATATATATATATATATATTGTAATGTTATTAAAATTACACAAGCTCTAAAGTCAAGTAATAACACAAAATAAATTAGAAATTACTATAAAATGTTTTCCGATACTATATATAAGAACCATCGTAATATGCAAATAACTTAAATTGGGGTTTATAAACCAAAACAAATAGTAAATATCAATAATTCATATTAAATTAACAGTGTTCCAGAAGACACCGTAGATTAACTAAAGATCTAAAGATAGAATAGAAATCATTCAATGTTAAACAATTTTTGTGAGAAGCACTACCTCAGTGGTACAGAAAAAGATAATAATTGAACTTACCATAATATTTTCACTGAATAAACCAAAATATGAGAACTAAAAATGTAGTAGAGCTGGTGTTCTGTTAGATGCCCTATCTTTTGAGTCATGTACAGACGTTTAGGTAACATATGAAATTCTCCAAAGCCATTTAAAAGTCAGTTTATCTATAAAAAGAGACAAAAAAGGCTAAATCAATAATCTTTAAATATGAATTTCTAGATTATTAGATATCAATATAAATATATAAAAATATGCTAAAGCATCTAAAAGCAACTAAAGTTCAAGAGGAACATCTAGCATAACTTTCTGTTAGTTGTTTTGAAATTATTATGAACATTTGTAAAAGTTTATAATATAGGGTGGCGCATTGAAAACGAAACGGACTGATTTGCGTCCAGAGAATATTTTTTTAAAGAAACGCTGAAACACGTCAATTTTAATATTGAGGGGGACATGTTTTGACATAAAACTCAACTTTGTCACATCAACCCTTTAAGCGTGGTGATAACAACCCTTATATTTTAAATAGGGAACATGGGTCGAGTGTTACATCATTTGACAGTTCTTTCTTTTTTGAATTCACCACACTAATTTTTTTGGAAGTTTTATCAACTCATTTAAAAATTATTCACAGTTGAAGATGCAAAAACGCATTTCAATCATTCTGATAAGAAATGTGCTGATAGTCAATGTTTTGTTGGTTTGTAAACAAAAAATTGACTATCAGAACATTTCTTATCGGAATGAGAGAAATGCGGTTTATTATTTCAGTTTATCGGTCGGTTTGATAGCTGAGAGTACTACCGAAAATTAATTTCACAATGCTGTAGATTCTGTAGAAGAAAGAGTTGAAATAATTACTCTTTTTTTCAAAAACGATGACTGTGCCAACCGTACCGCAAATTTGTTTAATGAACGAGATCTGAACAGACATGTTAACAGAAAATACATTTTGGAGTTAGTTGCAAAGTTTAGACAAAGTGGTTCAGTAGCCAACAAAAAACGGGATCCTGAACGTAAATTTCCAGTTAGAAATGAGACTACTGAGATTGAAGTTTTAGGACAAATTGCTGCAGACCCAACTTTGAGCACGAGAAAATTGGCCACTGTTTCAAACATCAAAAGAAGACCTATTCAGCGAATATTGAAGCATCATAAATTTCACCCGTATAAAATTCATCTTGTACAACAACTGAATGGAGATTATTTTGATCGGCGGCTGGAGTTTTGTGAAGTTATGACTGCACGAATAGATGATAACGGGAATTTTCTGTTCGATATCTGTTTTTCAGACGAGTGTACGTTTTTATTAAACTCTACAGTCAATCGTCATAATTGTCATTGGGCAGATAATAATCCAAGAAATTTTCACGAAGTCCACACTCAAACTCCACAGAAATTGAATGTCTGGACTGGCATTTTTGGAGACTGTTTAATCGGACCAATTTTTCTTGATGACAAGTTTGAGTGGCGAAACGTATTTGGAGTTACTAGAAGATATTGTTTACCCTCGACTAATTGACATTGTTGATATCAAGAAAATCAATTAGTGTTTCAACAAGATGGAGCTCCTCCGCATTTTTCACAGCGTGTAAGAGAGTTTTTGAAGAAAGAGTTTCCAGAGCAATGGATTGGGCGTAGAGGCCCCCTACATCACCGTATTTAACTCCTTTACACTTCTTTCTATGGGACCATTTAAAGAGTATAATTTACACAACAGAACCGAAGTCTCTGGAAGAATTACGACGACACATTGTTGAAGAATGCCGTCTAATAACTCCACAAATGCTCCAGAATGCCAGAGCTCGGTTTAAACAAAATTTGTACTTTTGTGTGGAAGCTGGTGGTCAACAATTTGAACACTTACTTAACTGAATAAACATTTTTGAATGTTTGGTTTTGTTTTTTAGCTTTTTTAACGAAAAATTGACTAATTAGTGCATGTCTTATCACAATGAATGAAATATGTTCTTGCAACTCCAACTGTGAATAATTTTTAAACGAGTTGATAAAACTTCCAAAAAAATTAGTGTGCTGAATTCAGAAAATAAAGAGCTTTCAAATGATGTAACACTCCACCCAGGTTCCCTATTTAAAATATAAGGGTTTTTATCACCACCCTTAAGGGGTTGATGTGACAAAGTTGAGTTTTATGTCAAAACATGTCCCCTCAATATAAAAAAATATAAAAAAAATTCTGGACGCAAATCGGTCTGTTTCGTTTTCAATGCGCCACCCTGTATAAGCGACAGCTCTCAAAATTTGGCACAAGAATGCTTTGTGAATAAAACATATTTTTTAAGGTAGTTTTGAATAATTAAAGACATGAAAAATGTAAAGGCAAGGCTCTCCTAAATATGGGCAGCTTTCAATAATAAAGAGCTATTATTTTATTTAAAGAAATAGATTTTTTGATTGACACAAGCTGAAAATGTCTGAGAATTAGGTATGACTTAAACATGTCAAGGAATATAAACCAGGATATTTATAATATATCAAAATGGAGGTTATCTTCTATCTTCTTTTCCATGCAACATTAGTGGTTCCTACAGTCGAAAATCCAGACTCAAGCTTTCGATAAAATGCCCGTGAATTTAATCTTGGGCAACAACAGCACCCTAAGTAAAATTCAACATTTTAACAAGAATCATCTAAACAAGATTTATCTGGTTCAAGAATTTGCAGATGATAATTTTGACCATAAACTGCAATTCTATGAAGAGCTTGTGCTAATTTCAATGGAAATCCATTTCGTTAAGAATTTTTCTGCTTAAAGAGACATTCGCTCTGTATGATACAGAAAAAAACTGTAGATGTTGGTTGATTAGATGAAAATGTCTTTGGATAAAAAAATTTCGCACTAAAGATTCATCAAATGAAAATCATCACTAGATAAGAGAATTCCACACGCAATACCTTGAAAAAGTAAATATATGAACTGGTATTGAGAAGAAAATCTTACAGCAGAGCTCAACTACAACTTTCTAAGAGACGAGCATGTTCCTCTCTTACCGAGGCTATTTCTGCATCAAGAAAATCCAGGTATATTTAACAAACGACTATGGTAGCAGCCACCTATTCTTATGTGGGAAACGATTCCATTTACGGAACAAGCACAATATCTGGGGGTTACCCTAGATAAGAAGCTCAACTGGGACGTACAGTTAGAGAATGTAATCCACAGAGCTAAACTGTCCCTGTGGACATGCCGTAGAATCTGTGGAAATAACTGGGGAACAAACCCCCAACAGATGTACTGGCTCTATGTAGTGGTTATTAGACCAATGATAACATATGGAGCCATAGTTTGGTGGCCCAAGGTACTTCGTGGTATCGCGAGGGCCAAACTGGCTCATCTACAGAGACAAGCTTGTCTGATGATAACGGGAGCGATAAGCACCGCACCATCAGCCGCTCTGGAGGTCCTCCTTAATATTCCACCTTTTCACATATGGCTGGGGAGGGTGGCGAGGTGGACAACGTACAGATTAAAACAAACGGCCGACAGCATGCCGAAGGAAATCAGTCTGGGAGGGTCCGGACTCCTTGATGACATTGGGGGTCATGGGATTCTGGGAATGGTCTCAGACTTGATGCCTACAAAGATCAGTAGAGATCTGTCTTTCAAGACCGTCCTCCCAAAAAGGGAGGACTGGGAACGAAATCAAACGACCCTATTGAGAGTTGATCTCTGCTGGTATGCTGACGGCTCCAAAACCAATATGGGAGTAGGAGCCGGCGCACATGGGGGCAACACCGATGCTAGACTATCAACTAGCCTCGGCAAGTACGCAACCATACACCAGGCAGAAGTGTATGCCATCAAGATGTGTGCAAGGGAAAGCATAGAAAACCAGTGGACACATAAATCGATAAAGATATATACAGATAGCCAAGCTGCAATAAATGCTCTTGGTTCCTACCGTTGCAACTCAAAAACGGTATGGAGTTGTAAATCTGCCCTCAACGAACTGGGCAGCTGTAATGAGGTGTCACTGGTCTGGATACCGGGTCACTCGGACCATGATGGCAATGTTGCGGCCGACGCACTTGCCAGGAGTGGTGCCCAGAGAGACTTTGTTGGACCAGAACCGGTGCTGGGGATAACATCATGCACAGCAAAACACACCTTAAAGACCTGGACAGAAAGAATGACAAGCCAGCAATGGCAAAATCTTCCAGGATTAGCTCACTCTAAGGCCTTCATAAATGGCCTGTCTGAGTCAAGGGCTAAAAAACTTCTAGAGTTAAACAGACAACAACTGAGTACTCTAGTCGGCCTGTATACATGACACTGCCGCTTGCGTCACCACATGCACCGTGTTGGGGTCGGTCAGGAGACTGAATGCCGGCTGTGTATGGAGAGTGACGAGACAGCAGAGCACGTACTGTGTTCCTGTCCGGCGGCGGACAGGACTAGATACCTGCTCTTTGGCAAGATAAAGCTTGCTCCAGAAGATCTGGATCAACTTTCGCCCACAAAGATTATCGACCTCTGCAGGAGGCTGGCTTTGTTGGGCGAAATATAAACCATTATGCGTGAGCCTCAATAGACCTTATGGTCGCGGTGGAGGGACCGGTATGGCCCACTCACATTCAAACCTAACCTAACATGGTAGCAGCAAGATGAAGCTCCAGTGCACTATGGCATTAATGTGCACCATTATCTGGATCAAGTTTTTCTGAAAATATAGATTTGTAGGCGAGGATGATTGTGTGGTGGCCTAGCTCACCAGACCCCAACTCTTTAGACTATTGTTTTACTGGATTATTTGAAAACTACAATTTACACAACCAAACCTCATAATTTATAAGATCTTTAGGAAATAATTCGAAATGAAATATACTTAATCATTATTGATACTCTTAAGAATGTTCAAAATGAGTTTAAAAATATATTTTGATATTACTACATAGCAAACGGACAGCAATTTGAACACAACTTGTAGCTAATTTTTCTTTTTTCAATTTTGTTTCAACAAGACGATAATTAGTCCAGTTGTTATTTTATTAGTTTTCGTATTTTATTTTGGAATGAGCTATTATTTTCCTATTGATTGTAAATAAACCAACCAATCTCGGAACCGTTGAACTTGTATTGACATTACCTTTGAGGCTATGCAAAAAATATAGCAGTTATTTTTAAAATAACGAACTTGGTAACTTTTCTTATAAAAGTGAAGTCTGACAGCAATGCCTAGGTAAAAATGGAATCAGTGAAATTTTGAAACCAAACGTGACAACTTGGCAAACATCGAATCAACCAATTTCAAAATAATGAATTTGTTTCAGACTTTACAGATACTGTATATTTTTTTGAATTTTCAAAAAATATTTACTGTTTTACTTATAAGCAAACCATTTATTTTAAAGACAATGGCTTCTGTTATATTTTAAGACATGCATTTTATGAGTTATTTAAAATTATTTGCAAAATGTACTATCTTCTGCAATTTTTTCAATGTTTTTAATTTTTTAGGTAATCCATATATGCTCAATGTCCCACTAGACACGATTAAAACAGAGCCAAGGGGTAAGTAACAAAACTCACATAATACTCTTACAACAAAAAACAACATGTAGTCAGTTAACAATAGCGCCACCTAAATTCCTAAATTCAGGGTAAATTTTTATCAAAAATATTATGATTTTTGTATTGTTTTTTTAGACGTATAGAACTTTAAAATAAAATGAAACAGATAAAAATCGCGATAGTGGCCATGGTATTGGCTTTATTGGAAAGATAACTTTATGCCAGTCTTATTTAAATATGATTACGAGCATATGTGCTGGCTCAAACAAAGCGCAATCTGGAAGTCCAATTTTCAACAACTTTTTCCAGCATCTGGGGCTGTATAACGGCTATAACGTGGCGAATGTTGGCTTCAAAGTCGTCCATCGTCTGTGGATTTTTGGCGTAGACTAGCGACTTCACATATCCCGCCAGAAAATAATCTATGCGACGTTAGATCACAAGGCCTTGGAGGACTATTCACAGGCCCATTACGCTAAATTATGCGTTCATCAAATGGCTCCTGCAATAAATTGATTGTGACGTACGCTGTGTATCATGTTGTGCCGTCTTGTTGAAACCAAAGCTTTTCCATATTAAAGTCATTCAACTGACGAACGAAAAAGTCAGTAATCATGGATCTGTAGTGCTCTCCATTGACTATAACTATATATAAGTGATATATATGTCTATGTATTTAAGTAGATCAAATAGCCACTATTAGTGAGAGTGAGCATGCGCATATAACCATCACATGAGAACATAGCATGCAGCTCATCACCTCAGCCTCTCTTCTGCGGACTGTTGAACACTCAAAATGTTGCCACAGCATCGTAGTATAACTAGTTCACAAGTTACCCGTAAGTGTTATTTACTTTTCTTTTTTTTCCTTTTTTTTCCAACAACACACCACGAGGGCTTACAGTCTAAATACTATCGTACCATGGGTGTTGACAGGGAGGAAAGAGGCAACTTGTTAATTCTGGACTTGAAGGTTTGGAGGCTCGGAGGAGAAGGAAACACATGCGCCGGCAAGGAATTCCACAACTTGGAAGTCCTCGGGACAAAAGAGCGGGCATAACAAGATGTTCTATGTCTGGTGACCTGGACAGTAAAAAGGTGCATTCGCTCTGTTCCCCTGGTAGATCTGTTGGGGGCAACAGGTGGGGGAACTATGGAGGAGAGCTCCTCTGTGCAGTGCCCGTGCAAATATCTATAAAATAGGAAGAGGTCACCAACGGCACGTCGGTGGGCAAGGGAGGTCAGCCTTTGGGTGAGGGTAGGGTCACCGATGAGACGTATAGCTCTCTTTTGAATGGAGTCCAGAATAGCGAGTGTAGAAGCGGCAGCTGCACCCCAGATGTGGGAGCAGTATTCGAGGTTTAGCCTTATTTGTGAAGTATATAAGGTATAGACATTAGCAGGTGAAAAGTATTTGCGAGCCCGGAAGAGGAAACCTAATTTCTTAGCAGCCGCTTCTGCAATTGATGTGACATGTTGGTGCCAATTAAGATTTCGATCCGCAGAAATGCCAACAAGAGAAAAGGACTCAATACTTTGAATAACTTGGTTGTTCATTGTGATGGGTCTAGGGCTGGTGTATCTCTTATGAGAAAGAAAGCAAGACGGAGATTTGGTGGGGTTAAATTGTACAAGATTTCTACTTCCCCAGTCTAATATTTTTTGGAGATCCATGGAGACAGAACTATCCATGAGTCTGCGATCCTTATCTAATTGGGCTAAAGAGACAGGCTTAGAATAATGTATATTTGAGTGGAGGGTGCTGTCGTCCGCGTAACTGTGAAGTGGGTTGGATGTGCTAGAGAGGAGGTCATTGATGTGGAGAAGAAACAAACACGACAACAGAAATGCTCCGGTTGGAGAGGAAATTTGCTGTCCATGTACAGAGTTTTGGTGGTAGGCCATAGGCCGGTAGTTTATTAAGTAGTGCTGCATGCCAGACCTGGTCGAATGCTTTGGATATGTCTAGAGCGACAATCAATACATGTCTTATTAGCCTTGGAAAAACAAAAATGGAGTTTATGTCAATTAGTTTTCTTATAACTGACACTTGTTCACCACGATGTCAGAAGTCGCGAAAATTGAGTATAGAGCTGTTATTAAATTCCTTACTCGAGAAGGTGTTTCACCTTAAAGCATCAAATATCAGCTGGATGGGATGTATGGGGAAAATTCTCCTTCTTATTCTGTAGTAAAATATTGGTCAAAACAGTTTCGAATGGGGCAGGAATCGGTGGAAGATGACGCACGAACAGGAAGGACGATGGAAGTGGTGATGGACAAGATTGCCCTTGTTGAAGATCGCGTATTAAGCGATCGAATATTGAAAGTTAAATAATTATCAAAAATGTTAGGGCTTTCAGATACAAGCGTTAGCCGAATCCTCCACGAACATTTAGATATGAATAAAATTAGATTAGATTAGATTTATTGTTAGTGGACTATTCCAGTCCCTCCACCCCGACCTTAGGTCTTTTGTGGCTCACATCTAATTATTTAAATTTCACTCATCAATTCCAGCTCCCTGCGGAAGTCGATCTTTTCTTGAGGGTGAAAGTTTGTTTGGCAGGTGTACTGCCATCTGAGTGAAGTCAGTTGCCCATTTTGAAGCTCAAAGAAAGATAACCTCTCTCCGAGTTCGTCTGGACCCGACATCCGTCAGTGTTCGCTTCGAGTCAGTCTCATGAAGTCCCGCTCTCGAGCAGCATCCAGTTTCCAGTTGTTCCACCCCTAGAGATCTCAGCTGCTACCCAACAATTCGAGCTTCCTCCAGGAGACGATATTTGTGAGGTGAAACTTTGTTTGACAGATGTACTGCCATCTGAGCGAAGTCGCTTGCCCATTTCAAAACTCAAAGAGAGATAAACTCTCTCTGAGTGCGTCTGGACCAGACATTGGTCAGTGTTTGACTCTAGGCAGTATCATGAAGTCCCGCATCCGAGCAGCATCCAAGTGAGGTCGTTTGCCTGTTTCGAAGCTCACAGAAGAGGCCTCAATCTCTAGTTGTAATCCACCCCTAAAGATCTCAGCGCTTCTCCGGGTTCGTCTAGACTCGACACCCACCAGTGCTAGACTCAAGGCGACATCCCATCGAGTCCCGCTCACGAGCAGCGCCCAAGCAAGGCCGTCTGTTCGTTTCGAAGCACACAGTGGGGGCCTCAAACTCCGGGTGTATACCACTCATGAGAGATCTCAACCCCCTCCGGGTCGTCTGGATACACGACACCCGCCAGCACTCAACCCAAGGCGGTATCATCTGGAACCCCGCTCCCGAGTAACAACCATGCGAGGTCAATTGTCCATTTCTAAGCCAGCCCAGAGTGAAGGCCTCAAAATCGGGGTGCACATCACTCCACAGAGATATCCGCCTCCCTCCAGGCCCACCTGGAGAAGACCCCCGCCAGTGTTTGACTCCGATTAGTCGCCTCTTACGACAGGCAAGAGTTACCTTGGGCCTATTCTTTTAGTTAGTCCCCGGACCCACAGGGAACATGAATAATTTTAGTGCAAGGTAAGTCCCCAAACACCTTTCAGTAGTTCAGCACCAGTGCCATGTTGAATGTGACCGATCCTCTTTGGACCTCTGTGGAGAAAACCCTGGTCACGTGTTGAAAACGATTGTCACATGGGATGAAAGTATGGTTCTCTACTATGATCCTTGGTGCAAAAGAGGGTCGATGGAATGGAGGCGGAAAGGAGAAGCACCACCAAGAAAGTTCAAGGTCTGTCAGTCAACAAAAAAATATTCTTCTCATAGACTTTAGAGAACGCAACACTGCAGCCAACAGGGCATGTTATGCAAAACTCCTGCATAAATGACGACAAAATATTCGGGAGGAAAGACGTGGGAAACTGACCTGACGCGTGCGTTTGCTCCATGACAATGCACCTGTGCACACAGCTGGAATTGCACAAGCCGGAATTCTTGACTGCAGTTTCGAACAAATTAATCACGCTCCGTGTAATCCAGATATGGGCCCTAGTAACCACTACCTATTTCGTAATTTTAAAAAGGACCTTCGCAGGAATCATTTAAATGACTACAAAGAGGTAAAAGCTGCAGCTTGGGTACATGTTGAGGACAAACCGAAAGAATATTTTTTAGGGACATCACATTGTTGATTGAACGATGTATTAGGTAAGTCCATTGATGTAAGGGGGACTATATTGGAATATAAAATTGAATTTTGAGTCTACGTCATTTCTTTCATAGTCAGGCCAGGAAATTTTGGTGTTTACCTCGTACTATAAAACATGCAACACATAGAGCTCTTCATTTGTGTATTGATCTAAAAATAGAGAAACAACAGAGTGTGTTCATAATATAGCTTAAAACTTTTATCAAGCAAGTGATTGTAACAATTATTTTGTCTTCAGATACATCACCCGCTCCATATGGAGGCCAAATGTACGGTGGAGGATTAAGCCCAATGTATGTTCCAAACCATCCTGGCGTGTCACCTCACTACCAGTGCACATCTCCAGTGCAATACAACTTGCCATATGGCAATACCCCAACCCCTCAACCTTCAATGAACTCTCTACCCCCAATTAACAACATGCTCCAGCAGAACTGGAACATTCCGTCCATGTCAGGAAACGTTGCACAACCTGGCAATGCTGCCGGAGACTTAGCTGGGGGCAACATAGATGCTTCCAGTGGATTGGGCAGCCTGCTTGACTTGGATAGCCAACAGCTGAAGCAGATCGACCTAAATTCTGGTGATCTGGCAACATTAAATATGTTTGTGGACACAAACAATTTGTCAGATAATTTTAATGTGAACTTGTCTTTGACAGATGCCAACGGAAGGCAAGATCAAAACATGACAGACAGTCTAACTAGGTTAGCCAACAACACAATTGACAGTCTGTGTCGGATGGGCGAAGACTATAAACCAACTCTGTGACAATTTTATTCACAGTTTGTGTTTGTTTTGCTATGATCTGGACAGTGTTTTTATTGAGGTAATTTGATCAGGCCACAGAATAACCTAAGTATGTATTATAAACAGACAATTTTATAAAATACAGGCACATCAATTTCTCTATGAAGTATAAATCTATACACAAGTGACGGCATAACAAAATTTTTTTACAATCAAATTGAAAAGATTTTTATAATCAAAAATAAATTATTTATGATACTTGTAAGTCTTTACTCAGTTTATATTTATACATATATAAAGAAAAAGAATTTATTTTGTTTTATCTGGTCATTTGATTTGTATACTTTTACCACTGTTTAAATTTTAAAGTGTTAAAACCATTATTCAATTTGTTATTTTTAATCTGTAGTGTTGAAAATGTTATGTTTGTGACTAAGTGTATTAAAAACTTTATAATGTTGTCTTACATCAAATATTGTAACCTATAATGTTTGTACTTCCTAAAGAAAACATGTAGTCGAAATTTTTAAATTTATTTGCACTAATTTTGTGTAAAATCATGTAAAATGACAATAATGTTTATATCATTTTAATATGAATTAAATTTGTTAACAGTTTTTTACTGAATATAACCTATTTAATTCATCATTTAACATATTAGTTCAGATGTTTTAAGTAGTTTTCGTAAGGAAAAGTATTATTAAATGTATATTACATTGTTTTGTACAGGTATACACAAATATAATAGCACAAAATAACACACAAAATTAAAACATCACCTCAAGCTGTTGATGTACTAAAAGTTTTTATATTTGGTTGTGTTAAAATTTTAGGTTATTTAATTTATTTACAAACTACTGATACCTAGTAGCACTAAACTAGAGTCAATGTATTACCTTGATGAAAATCCAAAAATGAAAACACTCAGTTATGTTGCGCCTTTGCTAGGCTGAATAAAATCAAGTTATAAACGGAGAGCCAGAGGTGAAAAAATTATCTGAATTTACAAAAGCTGATTTTTTGATAGTTAATTAGGTACGCTGTGCACGTACACATATTCTGGTCAGTCAAGCGAACAGGTGCCACAGGTGCGCCAACAAAGATGTCGTTTTTACCGGGGTAATAAAATGAATTTACAAAAGGTGATAATTGTTATACAGATTCTATATTGTATAACAATAAAAGTTATGTCAGTCAGTCAGCTGCATACGGGAACAGAGCTGGTCAGTCTGTTCGAATGCGTGTATGAAAAATAAATAATGTGCAATTTATTTACAGAGCTTGGAAAGTTTTTTTGTGGGAATATATTGATCTGGTAAACATTAAAAAAATAATCAGTCAACTGTTTTGTAAAACAACGCCCATCAGTCAGCGAAGAAAGATATAAAAACTTCGTGCGCGCCGGCGGCTTTACAGGCGGCATGCTCCCTCTTCTCCCATTATTATTATTTAAAATATCAGAAAACTATGTGAAATTATAATTTGTAATTATAAGTTATTAATTGGTATTTTTATTGATAATATATATATATATATATATATATATATATATATATATATATATATATATATATATATATATATAAATTATATTAACTTAATAAAGTGTAACGGGATAACATTATGAAAAAAATATTACAAAATTAACTGTTAAATCAAACGTATAGTTGATGATTATTCTATACAAAGAATATATGTATATATTAAAAAATAATTTTTTTCAATCACATTCAAAATCCAATTCTTCCTCTGAATCTTTGAATTCACGAGTTTCACTTTCGTGATCTGAAATATATAACTCTTGATATTTCTGACTGAGATCCTGATTGATTATCTAAAAAATAAGTAAAATTATGTAATTTCAATCGTATAATTCAATTTAGCAATAGTATTATTTACAAACCAAAATTTTTTGTGGGTGTTGAATAACGATGTCGTTGATTAGCAGGGGTAACTGATCACCTTCAAACCAATGAAATTCATAAACATTGTCACTACTCTTCCAGCCGTGATCCATTGGTGATAGTTCTGTTATTATCTTGTAATGCGCCTTACGCCAAATGTTGGCGATGTAAGCGGTTCTTAAAAAGTATTGCATTAACTCAGTCTCACATGGCGGCAAGCTCTCGATCCGTCAATATTTTTAACTTTAATTTTAAATGTATCATCAACATTGCTGCAACTACAAATGTATGCTTTCGAAAACATGACAAATCATGCCTCATTAACTGTTTTTGATTTTTTTAACCCATATAAATTGCAAACATATTGGCTGTATGTTGAATTTGAATACTAATTACTAATTTATAATTACAACTTATAATTTCACATCGTTTTCTGATATTTTAAATAACAATAATGGGAGGAGAAGAGCGAGCATGCCGCCTGTAACGCCGCCGTCGCGTACGAAATTTTTATATCTTTTTTTCGCTGACTCACGGGCGTTGTTCTACAAAACAGTTGATTGACTATTTTTTTAATGTTTAACAGATCAATATATATCCACACAAAAAAATTACAAGCTTTGTAAATGAATTGCACATTATTTATTTTTCATACACACATTCGAACTGATTGACCAGCTCTGCTCCCGTATGCAGCTGACGGACTGACACAACTTTTATTGTTATACAATATAGAATCTGTATAACAATTATCAGCTTTTATAAATTCATTTTATTACCCTGCTAAAAATGATATCTTTGTTGGCGTACCTGTGGCACCTGTTCTAAGATTCGCTTGACTGACCAGAATATGTGTACGTGCACAGTGTACCTAATTACCTAACAAAAAATCAGCTTTTGTAAATTCAGATAATTTTTTCACGTCTGGCTCTTAGACTATTATAATGACATTCAAATGTCGGAACGTAGTAGGGTATCTAACTACCAAACTTAAAAAAACTTGTCAGAGTTGTGTAAGTACATGAAGTATTACTCAAACAATAAGTATGCAGAGTGACAAAAAACTGTTTGTTAACATAACATGAGTTATATGGAGAAATTCACTCGATCCATTATTATCATCATCATCTTGCTTTAACTCCTTGGGACCAATCCTCCAGCATGCCATGACAACTTTTGGGCTTAAACCTTTCCAAAAATCCTGTCTTTCCTGTTTCTGATTTATATTCCATCTCTGACATTTAACAGCGTTTTTTAATTTTCTTCTGCATACTTGAATTTCAATTTATTTGTTAGTGTTTTGGATTTTTCATTATGGTGTTTTGGACTTTAGAAGTTCAGTTTGTGAGGCATGTTTCCTCTTTTTATTAGTGTGTCTATCTGGTCTTCTTATCGGACTAAGTTTGTTAGCCATTGTTTATTTTATGAGAGTGGACTGCAGGATTTACCACAGAATTTGATAGCTGGAGGAAGCTGGTTTGCTTTACGCTATCAGTCATGAAGCTACCAGATATACTTTTCCCATCTTTTTTTACTTAAACTGTCATGTGCAGTGGCGTTCTGTTTAAAGTAAATTGTAGTTCTGTTCTTTAATATCAATTAGTCACAACTGGTAATTATGTTTTGAAAAGTATACCGGGTTTTCATGATAATAAAGAACATGCATTAATGGGTGGTTGAGGACCAAAAAGAATTGCATTAAGAGACTTAATATAAACATATGTTAAAAACTCTTTTGGTTTTGAGATACACAGTTGGAAATTTGAAAAATGTATTTATGTTAAGTGACAGCAGCTATATTTTCGTATGAGGGCTCTTTCAGTATAACTTTACCACTGTGTTGTGTCTTATTACAGTATGATTATGACATAATATCAACTGAAGAAGCATTCAGTACTTTTCAATTTGTTACCTGTGGTAATTCTCCTAAATGGAGTGATGTCAAAATATCTTATTTCTACTATGTATGAGGATAGGAGTAATTTTCTATACAAGACGAATTACCAAAAAAATCTGATATGATGCAATTTGAATGATGGAAAATTCCGAAAAAATCCTCAAGAGGTAGAGAGCAAGCATTTATTTTATATAACCGCTATATATTAAATGATATCCACTGTTATTTGTGAAGTTGAAGAATATTGATGTGTTCCACTAAGTACAATCTTGATTATGTGTTTTGACAACAAAAATGTTTATTTTCAGGATAGCAGCCTAAAAATATGATATCCAGTAACATAAAAATATATCATTTAGTTTAATACAGCTCTATAGATATCATTATTCCCTAAGAGGCCTAGCAGATTTACTTACAGGAGACTACAATCTGGAAACTGACAACAGCCTGCATGTTGTATAAATCAATCTATGCATGGCAGTTAACTACTCTGTCTGCCAGGCATGGGACCACTAAGCCACTAAGTAATTTCAACACATGTCTTTCAGATTTTATTTTTAATTTGGAAAAAAGTTTTGTGAACCAAATTACTTAAAATGCACAACATAGGTTTATTTACACCATTTCTAGCCACATGTAAAATCTCATACCAGTTACTCTAATACTTCCAAAAATATAGCATTTCCAAAAATATTTTTGTATATTTTTGGGGGAAAAAAGGTCTGTTATAGCTGATTTATGAACTCGTCCGTGGTCTTCATTTGAACGTGACTATTCCGGATGAATGTGCTGGTGCGTGGTGAAGGCACTTTTTTCTTAGCCAAGTAAGGCCGTGTCTTCATCAATTTCTGATTAATTCGGTCCAATAATTCACTGTAATACTGCTCCGTGATCGTTCTTCCTTTCTGCAAAAAGTCCATGAGGATTATTCCCTTAAAATCCCAAAAATATTATGGCCAGGACCTTCCCAGCTGATGAGACGGTCTTTGCCTCCTTCAGAGCAGATTTACCCGGAAAAATCCATTGTGTTGACCATCGCTTGGTCTCTGGCGTATGATAATGTATCTTGGTTTCATCAACAGTGATGACTCGACGTAAAAACTCCTGGTGCCAATTTCGCTTAAAGAAGTCCAAACACTGCTTCGAAATTTACAGCTGTATCCACTTGTTGCTCACCGTGAGCAATCGCGGCACATATTTCACTGACACCTTTCTCATACTATCATGTAAAATATTGATTTTGATTGCCGTTACCTATGACATGCCTACTACTTCGCGCACTTTGATTCGGCGATCAGCGAGAATCATGTCGTCGACTTTTTCAACAATTTCCTCGGTAACCACGTCAGCCGGGCGGCCTAGCTTCTCCTGGAAAAAACAGCTGTACGACAATGTTTAAATTTGTTGAACCAATATCTCTCGGTTGTCATAGATAGTGAAACGTCCACATAGACAATATCCAAGTTTGCTTTTATTTCTTGACGTTTTTCCACCCAAAAATAAAGCAAATGATCGATCGATATTGCACTTCTTCCATTGTATCAAGAAACAAAACAAAAACGTGTGATACAACTGGCTACCAAAAAAAAAAAAACGAAATTCAGTGTGGTGTTGTTTGACAGATGTCAGCACACGACTGTAATGCCAACTTTCCTCTGCAATGCCACCTGTCTACAAACATGGGTACTTACTTATTGATTTACTCTCGTAAGTCATAATATTTTGATATTAAAAATGCTGCTATGTGTCCCATAAATTACTGGACACCTATTATATGTTATTATGTTCACAACTTTTCAGATTGTTATTCCAATATCAAATTCTACAGCTGCGACTGACAAGATCCTGTTAACGCTGCGACTGACAAGTTGGACAAGATCCTGTTAACATATTTAAGTTAACTTATCTGTATCCAAAAATGAATCCCGTGGAATTCGACTGCTCAGAGGGACCACCACTAAAAAAATTTACCCGGTACTCGAAAACCACAAGAAATATAGTACATTGGTGCCTTTATACTTGGAAATAAACTAGTAGCATTCAGAAAAGTAAAGCAAAGTGTCCATTCCTTTCCAACAAGATTGTAGATTCTTTAATGAGTCGTATAGGCCTTTGGCCTCTCAGTGTTGCGATACCAACAGGTCTTTTGTGCATGACTCTATATTCTAAAAGTTGCCCAAAATATTGAGAATTTTCATATAGTCTACTATCTTTCTGGAGGCTATTTTACCTATTTCCTGAGGTATTAGAGTCACCCCTCCAAGGTATTTGAGCCTTTTGCAGAACTGAGCCATGGACTCACATAGTAAGTGTTCTGTTGTTTCTGCTTCTTCAGTGCACTATCTGCAGTTTTCACTGTCCACCTTACCCATTGTCATAAGGTGATACCTGTTTTCCCCTTAGGGCTCGTCCGCCTCTTTGCCGCTCCGATAGCACCTCAGCCTTTGGCTTATTGTGCATGCCCTTTGTCTTTTCTACTCCACCCATTCCAAAATCACTGTGCCTTGAACTAGTCTGCAGAGCAATTGCAATGAAGTTTTATCTTGCTGTGTGTCCGGTCTAGGCTGTCCGTATATCAGTTGTCTTTTGCGGTCCAGAGCTTTACACTCGCACAAAATGTGATGGGCTGATTCCTCCTCGATGCAGAATCTGCATGCCAGGTCGCGATTTTACCTTTCCGTGTTCAATTCAAACCGACGCGGTCTTGAAATAAACACGGGAAAGTATTGCAATATTCATTGGCAAACCTGTGTGGATATCGATGCGCCAGACAATGAACCACATACGGATTTGTTTGGAAACAAGCCATATTTTTCACATCCAAAACCGTGTTGATTTTAAGGACGAAATGGTTACATACTGTCTCTCACATGTTGCTTACTAATGGCGAGAACCATTGGCAAGTCCAGTGCGCACTCGATGTAATTTCTATCCTTTATTAAACATATATAAAAGAATAAGTTAGAAATACATCCAGTGCGCACTGGTTGTCCCAATAAATTTCCCTATAAATTTCGCGATTGTGGCAATTGGTCAACTGCAACAACAGCTGATTAAAATTGTTTTATTTACGTTTTGTTCGAGGTGATCGCAGTTTTAAATATACCGGCTAAGTCATGGAACATTTTAAAAGTTTCTTTCGTAAACACACTAAAAACTTTGAAATTTTAAAGTTCAAAGAACACACGTCGGTGAATTATATTTGCAAGCTGTAATGTGCGTTACTTTACACCGAAACTTACGATGAACAATGTAGTTTTTAGTTAGTGCATTTTCTTTAGAAACAAAGACAAATTGGATAATGATGCGTCGATTCCCAAAACATGTACTTTACGAGTTCTGAAGAGTATACGCTTGTCAACTTGCAGAAAGAAACAAATCGAAAAACAAGACAAAAGGAGCAAGTAGAAATTTCGAGTGTAAGGCAAATATAAATATTAAGCTTTTAAAAATAACAGAATGTACTTTAAAAAATTCGCCTCTCTTAAAGAGAGGTTTAAATGTAATTAATTTCGATCGTTCCCATAGGGTAAACGTAGCACAATCTCTAAGCCTATTGCGTTGCTCTGAAGACACAAAACAGATATTCATATCCTATTTTAATTCGGGAATGACAGCTGCAGCAGCTAAATCGTATCACGAGTTTAGCATCATGGAGAATAGTGAGGAGGATGCATATAAAGTATTGTCTAGTGCTCAAAAAATCCTCTTGGTCGTCAGGTTACCCATTTATATGAACAGTGGGGGCTCAAAAATTACGGTAGTAGAGACAAAATGGATATAGTGGACATTTTAAAAAGAAAACAGCCAGAAGTACTAGATCTTAATAGTAAAATGTGTATTGTAGAGGACCCCATTATTTGCGTTTTAATTACTCCAATAATGCAAAGAGTTTTTATTGCGGGGCTGGCTGATGAAATGATATTCATTGACAGTAGCGGATCATGTGACCACAGACAAACACGTGTGTGACTTTTTTGTTCGTTGCTACCAAGGTTGGTGCTTTACTTTTGGCTGTTACTCTACATACCAGTCAATCATAGCACAATTATACTATTGTCTTTCAAACAGCAAAATCATTTCTTGAAGAGAGATGTAACAAGACGTTTCAACCAGGGTTAATAATGACACACAATAGCAGTGCGGAGAGGAACGCCATAAGGGAGGTATTTCCTAATAGTAGATTATTGCTCTGCATATTTCATGTCAATCAGGCATTGTGGCGTGGCGTTGGTTGTGGCAAAACGAACATAAAGTTGGAAAAGAAGATCGGCAAACTGTTCATGCTCGTTGTTCTGTCACTTTTAAATTCAAATGTCGCGCGCTACACTGACATAGAGTAAGTGTTACTAATGGTTTCCGCCAGAAGACCAGAGAGGGGGAAGAAGAATGAGAGAAGGGAGAGAAGCTTGCATCCCTCTGCCACTTGTTTTTGAGTCCTTGAAGAGGCAAGAGGTCTCGAGAAAGCGAATTGCTTTCAACCCCTTGAAGAGACACGAGGTCTCTAAATATCCATTTTGTTTGTGAGTCCTTTGGGAGACACGAGGTCCCTAGAGGTGTTGTGTGTGAATACAGAAAAACGAAGCTTATGTTCCTGCATTATTGGAGAATAAAGGTAGGTAACTTTGCTTATTGTCAGTGCCCTATTTGTTCTGTTTTTTTTTGTTATTCATTATAAAATAAATACACGTGGTATTTGCATTTGGCCCATCGACCGGATTTTTATAGTTGTTTTGTTTTGTTATTAGTTGATACAGTCCATTTTTTGAAGTAATTTTACTTGTTTCCTTTAGTCTAGTAAATTTGTAATTGTTTATTGCCGTGTTGAGTCATTTAATTTCAAGGTGACGTTATTGCTTGTATATAACTAGGTACATACTCGAATTGCATATTGTTGAAATCACGTTTGCATATTGTTTAAATCGCGTTTAGGAATTTTTTTGCGTTGAACAATGGAGTTGATTCAGCTAAAAAATAAGCGCGAAAGCGTTTATAGACGAGTAGAAGCCATATTGCACGTGGCTCAACAGGTCAAAATAGACGCAGTAGTGGATTTAGATAGGTTGAATAGATTTGAGGTTCGTTTTGAGGCGTTGAATGAGTTGGTCAATCTATTTGATTCATTGCATTTGGACATCGTGTCGGTAGTTGATCGATCAGAGTTGGAGAGCGAGCATGAAATGCAGAACAAATTCGATGAACTGCAATACTCTATAAAAACTATCTATCGAGAACTGAGAGGTTATGCAAATAAAGCCGCTGAGAATCAAGCTCGATCCGTTTTTCACGGTAGTTCGAAATCGAGTCGAGCATCGAGTAAGTCGCGGTGTTCTGTCAAATCATCGAACGCTCGATCTCTCAGTGAAAAGGAAGTAACGAACGCAAACGCGATTATGTCAACTTCAAATTTAAACAGACATTTGAGGTTACCGAAAATCGAAATGCCAAAATTCGATGGAAATTGGAAAAACTGGCCAACCTTTTATGATCTGTTTAAAACAATGATTCATGAGAACGAATCATTGTCAGATATTGAAAAGTTCCAATATTTGAGTGCTTCGTTAGTGAAGGATGCAGCTGGCCTAATCAAGAATTTACCGCTAACGGGAAGCAATTATGGGATTGCATTCAAGTCTCTGGTCTCAAGGTATCACAATACCCGGGTTTTGTTGACCAATTATTGGCAGGGTATTGTACAGGCCCCCAAAGCAAATAGTGAATCTGCTTCTTCCCTACGAACGTTGTTGTCTGTATTCAGTGAAAATTTGGAAGCGTTGAAGCAGTTTGAACATGACATGTGGGATTTCACTAAATTCAACATGTTGCTGCAAAAGGTGGATATGAGTCTTAAGCAAAAATTTGAGCTTGAGTTTTGCGAATCGGACATTCCCAGTTTTAGTAGTTTATGTAGATTCTTGGAAAAGCAGTGTAAAGCAATGGAGACAACTGCCTTAACTTCCAATTATGTGACTAATAGAAGGCAGCATGTTTCAGCAACCACTGCTAGGCCCGCTTCGTCCTTTGTTACCAGCACAAAGCTTGTATGTGCTTATTGTAAGGAGGAGCACCCCATGCTCAAGTGTGATGGATTTCTATATTTATCCTCTCATAAACGGTATACGTTCGCAAAAAAGAATAATCTTTGTTTTAACTGTTTATCAAACTCGCATGCCAGCAGGGAGTGCAAGTCATCAAGTTGTCGTGTATGTAATAAACACCATCATACATTATTGCACTTCCCAAAAGCACCGGCATCGGGAGATGAGAGTGACTCAAACAAGCCACCTGTGGAAGAGCCACAAGGTGCAGAGCAATTGCGTGTGTTGGCAAGTGTGGTAAAAAGGGAACAGTCCGTGTTACTGGCAACTATAATGCTATTAGTACGAGATAAAAATGGAAAGGTTAGGAGATGTCGAGCTCTCCTGGATTGTGCGAGTGAGGCTAATTTCATTTCGCAGCAGTGTGTTGAAAAATTGGGGCTCAACACCTCATCTCGTTCAGTGATGGTTCAAGGCTTGAACCAAATGAGCTCGCTTGCTAGCCAAGGCACTCTCAAATGTCGAGTAGAGTCCATTTATGAGCCAACAAAGTTAGAGTTGGACATGATTGTGATTCCGAACATTTGTTCCAAGATCCCTTCTGCTGAAATTGAGCAGTGCCACTGGCAACATATTCAGAACTTAGAGTTGGCAGATTCAGAGTTTGGTATACCAGGGGACATTGAAATTTTGTTGGGTACTGACGTTTATGCTCATGTGGTTAGACCTGGAATAAAGAGAGGGCCTCGAGGTGCACCAGTGGCCATCAATACTGTTTTTGGTTGGGTGCTTATGGGCAGTGTAGAACAGTCAAAGTCTCATTCTGTTGTGAATAGTTTATGCACGTTGGTCGACTTGGATCATACCTTGAAACAGTTTTGGAGCTTGGAACAGGTACCACAAGGTTTAGTTATGTCTCCGGAAGATAAAAAATGTGAGGAAATCTTCAAGAAGACTCAGCACCGAAATAGTGCTGGGAGATATATTTTAAATATGCCCTTTCGTGAGGGTACTCCGTGTTTGGGAGAATCTTTCAGTGTTGCATTGAGGCGGTTTTACTCCCTGGAAGCACGTCTTAGTAGGGATCCAGCGTTGCACAAGTCCTATTCGGAGTTTATCAGGGATTATTATGAGTCTGGCCATATGTCTCTGGTATCAGATGTAGCTGTGGAACCATCTGATGCATACTATATTCCCCATCATTGTGTGTTGCGTCCTCACAGCCTTTCGACCAAACTGCGGGTGGTATTTGATGCTAGTTCCAAAAGTACGAATGGTGTATCTCTGAACGATACGTTGTTAGTGGGAGCGAAGTTGCAGACAGATATTGCCACTGTGTTGTTGAAATTTCGCTCAAACAAAATTGCATTTACTGCTGACATTCGGCAAATGTATCGACAAATTTTGGTTGTAGATAATCATAGGGATTATCAAAGAATTCTCTGGAGGTTCTCAAAGGGGGAACCTGTACAGAAATATCGCCTTAATACTGTCACATATGGGGTCTCCTCAAGCCCACACATGGCAATCCGAACAATGATGCAGCTTTGTGATGATGAGGAATCATATTTTCCATTGGCAGCAAAGCTAGTTCGGTCCGATCTCTATGTGGATGATGTAGTCAGTGGAGTCGACTCATTGTCAGAGGCTTTTGAGTTGCAACGGCAATTGATTGGGTTGTTTGCTAAGGGGGGTTTTGAATTGAAGAAGTGGGCCAGCAATAATTCGAAACTGTTGTCCACAGTATCAGCTGATAGTCAGCAACCTCGATCGTTAGATTTAAATGATCCATCAGTGTTGAAAATTTTAGGATTGCAGTGGTGTCCCATAGGTGATACATTCTCTTTTAATGTTGAACCTATTGATCGTCCGTGCACAAAACGAAATCTTCTTTCGGAATTGGCAAGAATTTATGACCCCCTGGGTTTTTTGTCTCCTGTTACCCTGTTGGCAAAATATCTTATGCAGTGCTTGTGGGAGCAAAAAGTGGGATGGGATGATAAGCCCTCAAAGGATATTGTTGGTCAGTGGTCTCAGTATAAATCACAACTCAGTGCGCTAGCAGGTTTATCAATTCCCAGAGGCGTAAAACACGATAATATCATCAGTACAGAACTCCATGGGTTCTGTGATGCATCGGAGCGAGGGTATGCTGCAGTTGTTTACTTAAGACAAGTATCAGAGGAGGGTCAAGTTTGGATCAATTTTCTGTGTGCCAAGTCCAAGGTATCACCTTTAAAAAGAATATCGATTCCACGTCTCGAATTGTGTGGGTGTTTATTGTTGGCAAAGCTTCTGGAATTTGTGTGTCGGGTGTATGAAGGTCGTTTTGAGTTTAACTCTATGTATGCTTGGTCAGACTCTATGGTGGCACTTGCCTGGATAAAATCATCTTCCAATAGGTGGAAGACCTTTATTGGTAATCGAGTAGCAAGCATACAAGAGAAGATTCCTCCAGAGTCATGGCATCACGTAAGTGGACAAGAAAACCCAGCTGATTGTGCATCGAGAGGCATGTTACCTTCTGGGTTTTGTGAGCATCCACTATGGTGGGCGGGACCCGCCTGGCTAAAATTGGCAAGAGAAAATTGGCCCAAGTCGTTGCGTTTTGAGCCGCCAGAAGAGTGCCTGGCGGAGCAACGAACTCTCCCCGTACTAGTTACTTTGGCAAATGAGGAGTGGCTCAGTAAACTTTTGAATCGCTTTTCGCATCTACGGAAAATTCAGGGTGTTGTTGTATATTGTCAGCGGTTTGTGCGAAATTGTAGGGTGTCTCCATCTGACCGAACTACTGCATCTCTGACAGCCACCGAATTACAGGAGGCGCTTCATATGCTTATCAAATGTGCTCAAGGTGAAGTATTTCAAAGGGAAATAGCATCCTTGGTTAAAGGTGAGAGGTGTGCGAGGGCAATAAATAAGTTAGCCCCCTTTCTGGATACAGAGGGTATCCTCAGGGTGGGCGGTCGCCTTCGTCAAGCTGATGTTCCAGTTGAAGTGAAACACCCTATATTGTTGCCCCGCTCACATCGTCTCACCGAGTTAATCATTGCACACACACACCATGTCAATCTTCATCCTGGTCCTCGCACATTGCTTCATTTGCTTTCGCAACAGTTTTGGATTTTGTCCCCTCGGAGAGCTATTCATCATGTTTTGTCAAGGTGCTATCGTTGCTTTCGAGTGAATCCTACTCCCATGGCACCGATGATGTCTGATTTGCCAGTTGCCAGGGTTTCTCAGTTGAAGCCGTTTTCACACAGCGGAGTTGATTTTGCAGGTCCAGTTTTTGTGACACAGGGCAGATATCGAGGTGTCCGAAAGGTGAAAGCATATATTTGTTTGTTTGTGTGCATGGCAACGAAGGCCCTCCATTTGGAAGTAGTGTCTGATCTTTCAGCTGAAGCCTTCTTGGCAGCTCTTCGGAGGTTTGTGGCTCGCAGAGGAAGATGTGACAATTTGTATAGCGATAGAGGTACCAACTTCGTCGGCTCAAATAAGCAGCTCTTAAACTATGCAAAGGGGGCAGCAGATGCTTGTACCATTAAGTGGCATTTCAACCCCCCATCAGCTCCGCATTTTGGAGGTCTGTGGTAGGCAGGAGTGCGCTCAGTCAAGACTCATTTGCGAAGGGTGATCGGTTTGCAGATTCTGACCTTTGAGGAAATGTCTACGTTGCTTGCTCAAGTGGAATCAGTTTTGAATTCTCGACCATTGTGTAGTGCGAGTACTGATCCAAATGATCTGTTAGCCCTATCCCCAGGACATTTTCTTACAATGGAACCGTTAGGTGCTCCTCCTGATGCTGATTTGACTTTGTTAAGTATGAATCGCTTGTCACGCTGGCAGCTGGTGCAAAGGATCCACCAGGACTTTTGGCGCCGCTGGAAGAACGAATACCTGCATACACTGCAGCAGCGTGGTAAGTGGGATACTGTGCAAACGTCCCCCCCGATCGGAGCTTTAGTTGTGATTAAAGATGAGACTTCGTCACCTCTTGTTTGGAAGCTCGGACGCATTATGCAACTATACCCAGGCCGTGATGGTATAGCTCGGGTAGCTCAAGTTCGCACTAGTAGTGGCACTTTTGATAGGCCTCTGACGAAGTTATGTCTGTTGCCATCGCAGTAATACGTCTGCCTTGAAATTTTTTTGTACAGTTAATTATAAATCCAATAGCTTCAGTTTTTTGTTTTTTGTGCTTATTGTAAATTTTTGTTTTGTTTGTTTATTTGAGAAACAATATAATTGTGAAAATAAATCCTTATTTTGGTGGGCGGAATGTTCATGCTCGTTGTTCTGTCACTTTTAAATTCAAATGTCGCACGCTACACTGACATAGAGTAAGTGTTACTAATGGTTTCCGCCAGAAGACCAGAGAGGGGGAAGAAGAATGAGAGAAGGGAGAGAAGCTTGCATCCCTCTGCCACTTGTTTTTGAGTCCTTGAAGAGGCAAGAGGTCTCGAGAAAGCGAATTGCTTTCAACCCCTTGAAGAGACACGAGGTCTCTAAATATCCATTTTGTTTGTGAGTCCTTTGGGAGACACGAGGTCCCTAGAGGTGTTGTGTGTGAATACAGAAAAACGAAGCTTATGTTCCTGCATTATTGGAGAATAAAGGTAGGTAACTTTGCTTATTGTCAGTGCCCTATTTGTTCTGTTTTTTTTTGTTATTCATTATAAAATAAATACACGTGGTATTTACAGCAAACCGTCATGAAAAGATTTCGCAGTGTAATGTTTGCAAAATAAATGCATGAAGCAAAAAGTAAATATGTATAATTTGCTAAATAATGACAAAGTGAAAGAAAATAAGAAGTAATATAAACTTATGGGACCGTCGTAAAGAATGGTGTTTACCGTATCGATTCGATGTTCTTACCAGAGGTAATAATAACAATTATTGCGAATAATCGATACGGATATTTAAGGACATTGTACTTCAACGATGTAAAGTCTTCAACGTGCGCGCTTTAGTAGAATTTATCACAAAAACATTTGAATCTTATCACAAGAAGAGACTCATACAGTTTGCGAATGGCAGATCACGAAAGCTTACGATTGCATATGAAAAATTTGGTCAAAATAGTAAGGGAATAGATGAAATAGTGAAAGTGAATGATGGTGGTACATATTTTGTAAAATCAAGTAGTCAGTTATGTATGGTGAATACTGATATGGTAACATGTGACTGTCAATTTAGAAAGGGTGGTAAATACTGCATCTATGTGCTGTAGAAAGAAAGTACGGTATTTTGTTAACAAATTCTTTATGTTTAACGGAAGAAGATCGGCAAAATTTTGCAAAATTATAATTAGTAGACGAGTTTTCTTCAAAACTCTTTGAATATGTTGCCTTTACCAGCGCAAATGAAATAATCAGTGAAATAGAATGCACATCCAGTATAACCACCAGTTGCGATGTTGCTCTAGATTCATTTGAATGCTGAATAATTTCAACAGATGAACTAAATACTCAAGTTAGTGGTGGGGCAATTAATCGAGAATTCTCAAGAATCTGCAATGTTCTTCAAAACGACTTTGATCCAGCCAATACCCACGTTCTTACCAAATTTGCTTCTAATTTGTCAAAAATACAAACTCCTTCAGATGTCATATGATTTATGTGTGAAAGGAATAAGCAAAGAAGCAATCGAAAATCCACGTCCAACCTACAGCAATCGCTCGTAGAAAAAATAGAGACTTACCTTACAGTGGGATGATCCAGTCAGGGAGACCCCCGAAAGCTTATGAAGGCCGAATAAGAAAACGCCCCCGTTCTCATATTTCTCTTAATATTAACAATAATACCTGTTGCAAAAAAAACAGTAGTGCTTACCTTCCTACATAATGAAAATTATTTTGATTTGTTTGTGAAAGTAATATTTAGTTAAATATAGGTATGTTAGCGACAAATAAATTATATATAACTATCTACCTATTCTTTGTTCTCTACGTAGGTAGAAAACCCCCAAAGATTGATTAAAACATTTTAAAAGTAATACAAAATGTTTCGTTTTTGACTTTCTGCAATTTGAACATGAATCGCCACATTTTACAATGGGAATGTTGCAGATGTACACTTTTTGAGTTAGAGGTGGCTGTGACGTTCATCGATTTGAATAGGTAATGTCAAAAATGCTCCATAATAAAAACAAATAAAAAATAAGTAAAGTAGGCTATGATAATAATAATAATAATAATAATATTTATTGTGGCAAAAATTACACAGCCTTGTCAAACAAATACCAAATATAAGACTATAGAACTAAAATTGTGAAATAAACATCAAAAACAAACAAAAATACAAAAGACAAAAGAAACAAATTTACACATATAAAAAAAAAATGGCATCTTATGTTGTCTCTAGTGGCTCTACTCTATCCACTCAATGTCCATATTGAGGTATTCACTTAAAGAATAAAATGCATACTTCATAAGAGTGTTTTTCACATTTCTCCTAAATTCTCGCTTATGTTTTGATCTTATATTCTGCGGGATTTTATTGAAGAACTTGACACCCCAGCAATTCACCCCGGTTTCAGCTCTTTTTATTCTATGATAAGGAATGGATATGTTCTGTCTGCCTCGGGTACCATATTCGTGGTAATCACCGTTTTGGTTGTAGTCCTCTTGATGTTGGTAAGTATATAAGACACTTTCCAAAATATATGCTGAAAAGATGGTAAGTATGCCTGTCTTCGTGAATAAGGTTCTACAACTTGTACGGCTGTCTACAGAACAGATTATTCTTACTGCAGCTTTCTGTTGCAGAAATATTTCAGACACTCCGGGGCTACTCCCCCATATTAGGATACCATAGGTAGCCCTACTTTGGAAACATGCATGATAAGCGGTCAACACTGTCTGGTAATTACTGATGTTCATCAGACGCCTCAACAGATACAGACACGACGCCAATGTGCCCTGGAGCTTTTCAATGTGCATTGACCAGCGAAAATCTGATTGTATATATACACCAAGAAATTTCACAGATTGTTTTTGTCTTGGTTGCGTTTGGTGGGAGCTGATATTCAAGACTTTTGTTTTGTTTACATTGAGTTTCAATTTATTATTTCTAAACCATTCTCCTGCTTCCGACATTGTGATATTTCTTCTCTCATTAAGTTCAGCTTCATTTCTGCCAATGTTTACAAATGAGGTATCGTCTGCATAGAGAGAAACTGCATCAGACGAAACGTTCTCTGGAAGATCATTTGTGTATATAATGAATAGGAGAGGCCCTAGCAGCGAACCCTGAGGTATACCGCATGTTTGTGTCTGCCAACTCGAGTACTGTCCATTTAGCTTCACTCTTTGGTATCGGTTGGTAAGGTATGACTTAAAGAGCCTCAGTGGCAGACCCCTAATGCCATAGTGTTCCAATTTGGTTAGTAATATCTCATGTGATACTGTGTCAAATGCCTTATGTAAATCACAATATATGCATTGTGCCATATTGCCAGAGTCCAGCGCCTCACTTAATTTATTTGTTGTGTTTACCAGCGCAGTGACTGTTGATTTACCTCTTCGAAAGCCATGAAGCTCCTCACTGAGAAAACCTTTTGCTTCTAAATATTCTTCAAGCTGTTGCTTTATTACGTACTCAAATATTTTTGAAAGTGCTGGCGAAATGGAAATAGGTCTAAAGCTATCCAAAGAGGCAACATTGCCTACTACTTATCAATTTTTTCTTCATTATTTTATATTTATATAAAGTATACCAATAAAAATTAGTTTCGTTAATTTTTTTTTATATAGTTGTAATATTTAACACAATTTTGTTCGATTGCTATAAACTAAGTTATGCGATCCTTTTTGTGATCAGTAATTTTATTTAAAAAAATTAGGCCATATACGAATCTGTTGTCCTTTTTTGTGTAACGTCTCCGTGTTCAGTACCAATAGGCGCTCTTTGAAATGAAAACGGAAACGTGAACATATAGCGACAGTCATTTCCAAACAAATCCGTGCGTGATTCATTGTCTGGCGCCTCGAAATCAACACGGGTTTGTCAATAAATGCTGCAATACTTTTCAGTGTTTATTTCAAGACCGCGTCCATTTCAAATGAACACGGAAACGTAAAATCGCTGCCAGGTCCCCCTCGAACCGCCCCATTTTATGCTAGGTGTTTCTTGACAGCCATGTGTCCCGTCAAGAGTCCTGTTATTTTCTTGAGCTGTCCTCTGTTAAGATTTAGGTGGTACCTTACTGGAGAGTGTCCTGTGAAAAGTTCTGTGATTATTCTCAAATCGTTCCTGTTCAATTCAAAAAACAGTTCAGACTTCGCTGTTAATATGGTGATGAACTGTTTTACCTGCCTAAGCGTTTAAGCCGTTTTACTCCAGTATGACATCATTTGGTTCTTCTCCCAAATATCAAGTTCATGTCTTACATGGCTTTTTGTTAGTCCACAATATGACTCTTGACTTGGTGTTGTTGCTGTCCTTTTTGCAAGGCTATCTGCTTCCTCATTTCCTTCAATGCCTTGATGCCCTGGTGCCCACATCAAAGTTACTTTGTTGTCTGTAGCCATTTGCTACAAGAGTTTTTTTGCGGTCCAAGGACAGTGTAGACTCGGTTTTGAAAGATCTCGGAGTCTTCAGTACTGCCTGACTGTCTGAGGGGATGTATATATCTCTATTTCTGAGTCTTCTTTGTATACACTCATGTGCACACAGATTTATAACAAGCATTTATTCTTGGAAGATGGTGAAAGTTTTTCCTAGGTACTGAGCGAGTTTAAAGTTATATCATCGTATTCCCAATTCTGCTCCCTCCATTTGTTTATTTAGACCACGTCAAATGAAACTATAAAGTCCAATTTAGCCGGCATTTGATCTGTTACTTTGGCGAGTGACTCCAATAGAATAATTTCCATTGGTTTAAGTGTCCAACCAAGTCTCCTGGTTTGATTTGTCTGCTTGAAATAGACTTGAGTCACTTGGTGCAGCTGTAGTGCATGAGGCCATAGCTCTTGTTATTCCAAGACAGATCTGCCTCTCCAGTTTTTGCAATTTGCTTTATGTTTAGGCTTGTTCCATTTTTTGACCACCATGGGTTTAACCACAGTTTGGTATATCCAATATACTATCCTTGGATTTAGCCCCCATGTCTTTCCTACAAGCCTACAGCATTCCCAGGCTGCCATCGTGGCTCTCGAAAGATTGTTTTTCAAGTGTGTATTCCAGATCAGTTTTTGGTCTGAGAAGATACCTAGATATTCAACTTCACTGGAAAATTGTATCTGTGTTCCATTCAGACTGGAAGCTTTCAATTTAGTTTCCGTATGAACTGTCTTATGAGGATTGACAATAAGCCCCGCTGTCTCACACCAGTTCCTTACCTATTTAGGGCTGTTTGCATTAAGTTGGATATTACAGCATCATGCTTGCCCTTTACTGTTACGACAATATCATCTGCGTATCCTAGGAGTATGAATCCTGCTCTGCTCATGTTTAGCATACAAAAAAATGTGCATACATTTTTTAGCGTGTTTATACAGTTTCAAAATATGTCAATATGTTTTATAGTTCACAAATTATGTTTTTAAAATTCTTAATAGATTGTATTTTCCAAGTAGCATTTCTGGATTAAGGATCAGAGTTTTGTTTCTGATAAGTATAGATGTTCTGACCTTTTGAGATACTTGTAACAGTGAATTGCTTAGAATGATGTCATTTTATCATTATTTTATTAGAACAATTGTTAAAAGACGCTTGGTGATTTAATTTTGTACATTTCAATTATTTTTGTGTTATGCAAATCATTTCATAATTTTAAAAAATGATTCTCATATTTCTGTGATTTATTATAAATCAAGTTATAAAGTTTTAGAATGTAGACAAATGTTTTTGTAAATATACATTGTTTATTTTATTATAAGATAGTTTATGTAAGGCAAATACCTAGTTAATTTTTATGTCGTTTTATTATAAAATTGTATGAAATCTTTTCAAAAATTGTTTCATTAAACGTTTATTTCTTAAATGGATTGTTTTATTTTTAATTTTACGTTATGTCCTTTTAAAGAATTTTCTTAGAAAAAATTCACAACTGGGTAGGGATGGCAAAATTGTTAAATACATCAATATATTGAATCATATGATATATCAAAGCGCCCAATTGATATAACTGATATATATGAATAAATACATCAACACATATACTCATATGAATGATTTTTGGTAAATATATGAAGAAACTGTAAAATGCCTTTATCGATGGATAAAATAAATTAGGGTATAGTTAAATACAATACAAACGAAACATGGGTACATTATACATATAATACTAAAACAAAACAACAATGCCTGAAAACTCCAAACAAATATTAAAAAACATGTACCTTGTAGGTGGTACTTGTATTGTAAATTGTAATTACTGTCTAAGAAACATATATTAGTAAAAATGTAAATAACAAAGGTAACTTTAAGACCAGTACTGCTTCGGAAGACTAAAAATAATAATCTAGACAGCCTTGTTCAGTTAAACTGTTTTTGTCTTAAAAGCTGTTAGACCAGCTTTAGAAAACAGCTGTTCACTAGGAACAGATGAGGTAACTGTCCCCAAATATTTTTGTGCCTCGTACAAATTTGGAAAAACTGTCTGATTCAATCCACATAAAAAATGGATTTTCATTTAGAAGGCATATTGGTAGCTGCATGTACTGTGTTACCTTATTTAAATTACTTGCAGTCACATGCCCTTTTTTTAGCGATTTTTTTTTAATTTGCTAATGAGGAGATCTGTGTTTATATATATATATATATATATATATATATATATATATATATATATATATATATATATATATATATATATATATATATATATGACCGATAACTCAAAAAATAATGGACCGATTTTGATCAAATTTGGTGAGTACCTTCCTTTTGCAAGTTGCTTGGATAAGTTCGTTAGGCAGGAAAATTGAACCAGGTTTTCCCGGAAAATTTTGTGTTTTCTTTCTAAAAAAAAATCATATCCGTAAATAACAAATAAGGGCAACCAAATTTGTTACGCGTGTTTGTATTATAAAGAGTGAACTCTGTACCAAAATTTAGGTCCCTAGCTTTAAAGACAACGAAGTTATGGGCAGTAAAAGAAACAAATTTTGGAGTTTTCCTCAAAACGTCAAACTCTGAATTTTAAACGTCAAAATTGGCAATGTTTAGGCAAATAATGTGAAACAAATACCGATTGTGAAAAGAAAATGTTGCAAGAAGAGTGTTCTGCAAACCCTTAAGTTTCAGATTCAACCATCATTGCCCTTCATTTTACTAAAGTATTTACAGAAAATTCATTTCAAATAGACCCTTTCTCTGATGCTTTGGCTGTCAGTTTAGTTAAGTTTGTGCCTTTTTGGATATTTATTTGTAGGTTTAGTGAAGTTTATGGTTTAACGGTCTATAATGTTTTTAGCTAATTTTCGTAGAACAAATTTGTTAATGTATTTTTACATTTTTTAACGAAATATGAGGCGTTTATAAGAAAAAATCGACGCAGTAAGTGCGTTTTGGTAGCGCTTAAAAAAAAACTGTTTTCAGAAACCTGCCTAGAGCCCCCCCTGGATCCACAAAACCCAAGAAAGATTTCTTGTTCACACCCCTTAACGAAGTTACGGGACCAGGAGTGAATAGGGGTGCTGGGCGGGGTAGGTAATAAAAAGGAAATATGAGCAGGAAATGCGAATAAAACTGGCTTTAAAGTTTTCTTTTTCACATCTTGAAGCCGTATCCCCTTGCCTAGCCCGCACAGCACCCCTATTCCCCCAAAAAATTTATTGTTTACACTCCCCAAGGAAGTTACGGGACCAGGAGTGAGTAGGAATGTATAAATTTTTTTAGCTAATTTTCGTAGAACAAATTCGTTAATGCATTTTTTAATTTTTTTATCGAAATATGATGCGTTTGTAAGAAAAAGATCTAGACGCAGTAAGTGCGTTTTCGTAGCGAATTTTCGGTAAATTTGCAGTTTAGTTCCCGAACGCTTTTCAAAATACTGTTTTCAGAAACCTGCCTAGGCCCCCCCTGGATCCACAAACCCCAAGAAAAATGTCTTGTTCACACCCCCCAAGGAAGTTACGGGACCAGGAGTGAGTAGGGGTGCTGAGAGGAGTAGGTAGTAAAAAGGAAATATGAGCAGAAAATTCGAATAAAGCGGGCCTGAAAGCTGTCTTTTTTACATATTTAAGCCATATCCCCCTTAAACCCTGCCTACCCCACACAGCACCCCTATTCACTCCCAGTCCCATAACTTCCTTTGGGGGTGTGAACAAGAAATTTTTCTTGTGGTTTGTGCATACAGGTGGGGTCCTAGTAATGTTACTGAAAACAATTTGTTGAAAAGCGTTCGGGAGCTAATCTGCAAATTTACTGAATTTTCATTAAATCCTTCAAATTTCAATAACTCAATTTGCTATTAACGTAAGCTTTGTTGGTTAGAAAACCAACATTTAAGTTTATTTTCGGAAAATTTTTGTATATTTTCAAACCATAAGTAATTTTGATAAAATATAGTAGATTGTTTCTACCACATAGGCTATACTGGTAATCAGATTGATGCCTGCCGCATTTGCTATTAAAAATATTTTTATGGAAATTCACTTCCATAACACATTTTCTGCATCTAGACTTTTGAAAAATGTTTATATATTTTCAAACAATAAATTTATTTCGATGTAATATGGTACATTGTTTCTACTATATAGGCAACCAAGTTTGATGCCTGCTTTCATCAAAGAAAGACGATTGCTATTAAAAATATTTTAAAGAAAATTCGCTACCATAACGCACTTGCTGCGTCCAAAGATTTTTTTGGTATGAACCAGTTTATTATGATAGTCCCATAAGTCGTCATTGTGTTTTCTTGGGAATCATCAATGCTTCTTTAATCTGATTCCTCAGGGTCCGATGCTTTTGCACAAATTTGCCGTTTCTACCATCTATCTTTTTCAATTGACCTTTCCTTAATCAAAAGTAATAGGCCTTCGAGGCATTTTGTTATCCAATAAAACGATGGAAATTCTAATATATAAAATAATCTCATTGTAATGTTAATTTTTTTGCTAAATTTGATGCAACTCCTATAAGACACATACAATATCTTAACATCTTCGTTGCTGTTATAAATTGTTATTAAAACCTGTTTGACTTGAAAAAGTAAGTTATTACAAGTTCAACTGTCTAGAATATATTTTGATACTATTTGTTTGCCAAAGTGACTAAATAATGTCAAAGCCTACAAATTAATTAACTATTTAATTCGACTCAATAAAATAAAGAGTTGATTTTAACCTTAAAACTATATGTAATAGGTGTATAGTGTGCACCATAGATCGATGCAGAATATATATAAGATTCAGAAAAATATACAGGGTGTTTCATTTGACAAAAATAAGTTTTTAGCGTCTGAAATATGACAAAGCGAAGAGTCTAGATAAACACTCTGTATATTGCAAATCGAAGTATAACTTTTTCTCTGTAGTTAAGGAATATTAAGCTTAAGCTTACAACAAGAAACATTTGCAGAGGAAGTATTATTTTTTGAAAACCTGTGCAAGTGTCAAAATTATTTGAAAAACTTGAATAACTCAAAAACTATTGATTTATGACATATAGTACTTTATATAAACTAACCTTGAAATTTTACGCAGGATCGAAATATCTAATAATATATAGGCTGTTCCAATTAAAATATCAAAGTTGCATGCTGCCGGTGACTTATGGGACATGCTGTATAGTTTAAAATATTTTTAGGTTTTACACCTTCAAAAGCAAAGCAACCTTTGTTTTTAATTTTTTTTAAACTTGAATAGCTTAGGAGATATCGAGGAATCCCAGAATAATGGACTACCCTGTATATATATATATATATATATATATATATATATATATATATATATATATATATATATATATATATATATATATATATACATATATATATACATATATATATATATATATATATATATATATATATATATATATATATATACATATATATATATATATATATATATATATATATATATATATATATATATATATATATATATATATATATATATATATATATATATATATATACATATATATATATATATATATATATATATATATATATATATATATATATATATATATATATATATATATATATATATATATATATAATTTGATTCAAATCATGCTTTTAGTCATTAAATCTCGGATTCAGCAGCCCTAAACCCAAAAAACTCCCAGATAACTGGGAGGAATTCACTAAATGACAGCCTCTAATAATAAATTCAAGTTTTGGAGTGGAAAAAACGTTTTTTTTTGCGGAGACTAGCGCTTGAGCCAGAACGGTTGGTGAGAGAAAAAAACTAAATACATAATGGAATATATATGAAGTTTTATGTACATTTTTTCAATGCTGCATCACGAAATTTCGTTAGCAAATCTCAGATTCGGATTCAGCACCCCAAAAAAACATATAGAAAGGAAGAAATCTAAACTACCCCACAAATTTACTAGTAAAAATACAATTTGACGACTATATTAATTTTCTTTCTAGATTAGAATTTAACAATTTTAGGAAGGAGACTTTTACAAATCGCTTTATACCATCAGGTTCAAATCATCCTTTTGGTCACAAAATTTCGGGTTTGAGCATGTTTGTTCGGAGGTTACTCAGTTTTTCTTTGAGCAGTAAGCGACACAATTCAGAGATAAACAAAATTATAGATATTCCTATTTGGAACGGTTTCTCTCCGGATATCGTGTATAGATTAGTTACCAATTACGGATGGAAAATGTCGACACTGGATGAGGCATCCAAAAAGTCCGCTGTACTTACTTCCCTTTCATCCTTTTCTTACAAAAGGGTTAGAAAAAATATTCAAAGATAATGACTTTAGAGCTGTTTATAAAGATGATAATTTGAAGACCTCTTTGGGTGGTCCAAAGGACACTATTGACTTCCGACAAAAATTTATCAAATATCTTGTAATGTGTGTGTGTGTGTTTTGTTTCTTTAACGTCGGCCTATTTCCGCGACTATGACCAATCACCGACGCCAGGGAGCAGTTTCATCTCACTATCTTAGAAATTTTGCCAAACCCCTGCCTTTCTGTAAGGCGGGTAGGGATCTTTAACGTGCCCAACATCGCATGGACACGGGACCGACGGCTTTACGCCCCCTGCGAAGGGCGGAACGTGCAGACATTCAACTTGCTCAAATACAATGCCAGAACCTCGCTTAATGTTAATGTTACAGTGTGTATTAAAAAAGTGAAAGGAGAACCCCGGGATCGAACCCAGTACCCTTTGGTTCAGCGGCACAACTCAACTCAATAAACTTTATTTACAATAAGAACAATATTTACAAAAATACATACATATTCTTGCTACAGGTTATAAAATCGTGTCAATGTGAAACGCCTATAATTAATATATTTTCACTGTACAATCTACTAATGTGTATACAATTTATACTTATGATAATGTGTGAGAAGCTCAAAGCTGTTATAAAGTTACATAGTAATTTGTGTGAAATTATCAGGAAAATTTAGCTGTTTAAAAAACCTGATCCAGATGATTAATTGTGTGGGTGATTGTTTTGGACTTGAGTCCTTCTGTTTAAGTAGGCATGTTAGTTGGAGACAAAGTCTTCGTTGAATAATTCCAAATGCTGGTATATCAATTTGTGTTTAATTTTAATATTACTGTTTTGTCGGATGTTGGTTAGGTTTTCAGTGAGTTTACTGTTATTAATAGAAAAGTTGTAGAATTTGTCAGAAATTTTATTTAAGTGGTCTTTTAAAGTGGGTAGATTTGTTACGGAATGTGTATCTGCTTAAACCTGTGATTAGTCTGAGACATCTATTTTGAAACCTTTGGAGAGGAAAAAGTCTTGTTTTCGAGGCACCACCCCAAACCTGACATCCATAGGTGAGTGTCGGTCGGAGTACCGCCGTGTATATTAGTTTTTTTATTTATAAAACTCATGTTTCTATTGATCAAGGTGAAGTATAAATAAAGCATTGCAGAGAAAGCATTACTTTGTAACGAATTGATGTGTTTGTGGAAATTTAGCCTTTGATCGAGGTGTGCGCCTAGGTATTTTACATTATTCGTTGGCTGTATTTGCTGCTGTGCTATTTTTAGTGGTGTAAAAATTTTAATAGTGTCAAATTTTTTGCTAAAGATTATGTTCTCGGATTTAGAGGCGTTTAATTTAATTTTATATTTGTCGTAGTATCCTTGTAGTATGTCTAAATGGATTTGTATCTGTTTGTTGGCGACATGTCTGGAGAACGAGTGTGCATATATGGCAGTGTCATCGGCGTACATGGCCAATTTAGTTTTCTCAAAGTGTGGAATATCTGCGAGATAGTAGTTAAAGAGTGTTGGACCTAGTACTGAACCCTGGGGAACTCCTGCATTGATGTTTTTTTTTGTGCGAGAGGCAGTTATTTATTTTTACGTGGAATGTTCTGTTGGTGAGGTAGCTATGTATTAATTTTATTATGGCGGGTGGAAATTTGTATTTTATGAATTTGTATATGAGTCCTTCTAACCACACTCTATCAAAGGCCTTTTCTATGTCCAAAAGGACCATTGCTGTTTATCTATCTTGATTGAAGTTTTCTGTTGTATCGTTAACTATCCTTGCTACCAGCATTATCGTGCTGTGAGATTGTCTAAAACCAAATTGGCAACTAGGTAATATCTTCAGTTTGGACTCAATGTTGTTGATTTTAAATAATATTATTCGTTCAGTTAGTTTTGCAATTGTGTTTAGTAAACTGATTGGTCTGTAACTAACTCTGAGGGAGTTTTACCTGGTTTATGTATAGGAATAACTATGGTTGTTTTCCAAGATGTGGGGAAGTGGTGAAATATTATTATTGCGTTAATTATGTGTGTAAGTTGTTCAAGAGCTTTATGTGATACATTTTTAAGCAACAAATTGTGAATGCTGTCTGGCCCTGGCGATTTCGGTTCAGCGGCACACGTTCTTACCCTTAAACCACCGAGGCTCTTATATCTTGTAATAATTGCGAGAAAATCCATATTGTACAAGAGCATATGGCTCATTTCATATTCAATAAAGCAGAAAAATCTGGCGTTGACGAACATATGATTGACTTGGGACATAAGGTAGGTAGTAGTAATCTTAATAAGGTTATTGAAAGTAACCACGGATTATCATATAAGTCATCCGGTGTTGCATCATCAGGTACTGAGGAATCCGATATTGCATCATCTGGTATTTCTTCATGTGGTATTGCATCACAAGTATTGAATCATCCGGTTTATGCAACGATGGTGGTGTAGACATGCGTGAGGGAAAGGGAAAGGGAAACCTCCCGGACGAAGGACCCCCCCCCCTTAATTTAAAAACACCACGCAGTGAAATCTGATAAATAGATAGTGATAGGTAACTGAGGGAGAAGAATTATACAGGGGAAGGAGCATGTAATATAGCAGGCAAAAAAAAAGAGAAAATGCAACAAAAAATATTTTTACTTGCCGCAGCATGCCAGAAGCGACTGAACGCGGCCCTGGGGACTGCCGCCTTGGCTCCAGCCACAAGGGCCAAAGGCCGAATGTTTAGAAAAGTGAACATTCTTCATTACACAGAAAGCATACCAGTTACAGCCGCATTGTTCCACAGTCAGTAAAACATTCACAGTTTATACACCCACTACTGTAGCAGAGACAAAGAAAATATTTGCAGAAATTCCAAACTTCCAAACGCACCGAACTCTATAAAACGTAAGGCGTAAGTGAGCCATAAACAAATGGCGAATGAAAAGTAGATCCTGCGTAGGAAGTGAGAAACAGGCGGTGACCAACCAGCAGGCAGATATTCAGAAGCACGACAAAGCAAGCAAAGGGCTGAATAACTTCACAGTAAACTATGAAGTAAGAGAGAGCCGCACTAAGGCAATAAAGGGAAAGTGTGGAATTTTCAAAAAACTTTGAATGGAAGTTACTCCGCAAAGGCAAGAGAACAAAAGGTAAGAATAGCGTCACCGTGCATATACGACACCAAACTTCTATCAGCACTCTTTTTGTCGAAAACTGTTCGGGCGGTTGTCTGCAAATCTACCAAATACCACAGCAACATAATATCTTTATTTATAGTCGTCATGAATGCCCATAAATAAAATCAATTTTCTCCCCACTGGCGACGCCATAAAAGGCAAAACCAATTCCAGAGAAGAAAACAAGCTCTTGTGAAACCAGCGAAGAAGTCCCTACACCTGTATTTAGTATGAAACGGTTTCACTTATTAAAGGCGACAACAACTAATGAAGCTACTAATATTTACTAGGTAAAAGGTTTAGTTACTAGATAGAGATAGTTAAGACATATAGCGAGAGCGTCCATGTTTGGGCTAAAATGCAGTTCTAGGCAAAACTGAGCGACAAAATAGATGACTTGAACTTGTGATATCATCGTTATTAATTGACCGATATCTAAAATTTTTGTTTCTAAATGAGTACAAATTAATTGTTTTAAGTATTGTTCTACTAAATAACTCTTAGTCGTCTAGAAAAACGTGTGAAACATAAAAACAAAAACTAAGCCTTCTGCTGCATTACTTTTTTCGAGCAGCAAAAATTTTTTGTTATCTTTCAAAATATGTGGTAACATATGCGACATAAAATAAAGTCAACATATCAAATAATATTGTGAAAAAATAAATTTCTAAAAAGGTGTATTCTTCCGATTCTAGAGCAAGTCTAATTAAGCAAACGTAGAACACTGTTGTTGAAATGTCGTATTGAGCATAACCGTATCTGTGACGTGCGTTATACTGCCAAACAACTTAGGCAGCGTCCATAAACTATGTGATTCCATTTTAACCTCTTTTGAGGATATGCCACCTAAAATACTACATAATTAATGATCCGAATAACTATTTACAGTATTATATGTTCATCTATCATAAAGTTGTAGTGGAAATTTCCTTTACGTGATAGTAAAGGATTTTTTCACGCACGAGGAGGTACCACCCCATGCATCAAGTGGCCGGTGAAGTCCCAACGGACGTTTCCGGTTCTGGTGTATGAGTCTATTTCCCTTATAAGCAAAAATGATGATGGCTCCTCCTTGTACCATAGATTCCGGCTGTAAAATACACCTCCATTCGGATCTCCGGGAGAGGGGTATACAGGGGCGCCAGCATCAAGATTTAACATATCATTCTCGAATATATGTGGCCTAAATTCTAACCTGAACTCCGTCCACCATCTCCTCCAGACTAATGGGCCCCCACTCCTCTTCCTCACCGAAACCCAAATCACTTTTTTTTTCAACAACACACCACGATGGCTTACAGCCTAAATACTATCGTACCGTCGGTGTTGACAAGGAGGAAAGGGGCAGCTTGTTAATTCTGGACTTGAAGGTTTGAAGGTTCGGAGGAGAAGGAAAAACATGTGCCGGCAAGGAATTCCACAACTTGGAAGTCCTCGGGACAAAAGAGCGGGCATAACAAGATGTTATATGTCTCGTGACCTGGACAGTAAAAGGGTGCGTTCGCTCTGTTCCCTGGTAGATCTGTTGGGGGCAGCAGGTGGGGGAACTATGGAGGAAAGCTCCTCTGAGCAGTGCCCGTGCAGATATCTATAAAAGAGAGAGAGGTCACCAACGGCACGTCGGTGGGCAAGGGATGGCAGCCTTTGGGTGAGGGTAGGGTCACCGATGAGACGTATAGCTCTCTTTTAAATGCAGTTCAGGATAGCGAGTGTAGAAGCGGCAGCGGCACCCCAGATGTGGGAGCAGTATTCGAGGTTTGGCCTTATTTGTGAAGTATATAAGGTATAGAGATTAGCTGGTGAAAAGTATTTGCGAGCCCGGAAGAGGAAACCTAATTTCTTAGCAGCCGCTTCTGCAATTGATGTGACATGTTGGTGCCAATTAAGATTTCGATCCACAGAAATGCCAACAAGAGAAAAGGACTCATTACTTTGAATAACTTGGTTGTTCATTGTGATGGGTCTAGGGCTGGTGTATCTCTTGTGAGAAAGAAAGCAAGACTGGTGGGGTTGAATTGTACAAGATTTCTACTTCCCCAGTCTAATATTTTTTGGAGATCCACGGAGACAGAACCCTCCATGAGTCTGCAATCCTCATCTAATTGGGCTAAAGAGACAGGCTTAGAATATTGTATATTTGAATGGAGGGTGCTGTCGTCCGCGTAGCTGTGAACAGGGTTGTATGTGCTAGAGAGGAGGTCATTGATGTGGAGGAGAAACAAAGTAGGGGCTAAAGCTGAACCTTGAGGAACTCCTGCATTAATTGGATACAGTTTAGAGGAATGGCCATCCACAACAACAGATATGCTCCTGTTGGAGAGGAAATTTGCTGTCCACATACAGAGTTTTGGTGGTAGGCCATAGGCCGGAAGTTTATTAAGGAGCGCTGCGTGCCAGACCTGGTCGAATGCTTTGGATATGTCTAGAGCAACAATCTGGGATTCACCGTGTTGTTCCATGGACTTGTTCCAAGAATGGGTGACAAAGGAAAGGAGGTCGGCAGTCGATCTGCGCTGACGGAATCCATACTGCCTGTCACTGCCAAAACAGCCACTAATCACCTTAATTTCCCGGGGTATACTTCCTTTAGAGTGCATGGAGGCGTGTGCGCATAAGTCCGTAGCAACCTACCCTCCACCAGACTCCCCAATTTAGAAGTTGGAAGAAAATACATACCATCGATAAAACTCCCTCTCAGGGCTGCAACTAAATTCATCTGTTGCATTTACTTGTCACCTTCTGACAATAACTTTGTCCAGCTCTTCGACTACCTTTCTGAAAAAAACCGACCATTTGATTTCTGAATATCCTTCCTCCGAGGTCACTATTCTTGTCCATAATAAGGAATGGCTAGGATCTTCAAAAACCGATACACAAGGGAAAGCAGCGGACGCTTTGCAGTCAGCAATTCTTTAGCCAATATGGTTCAGCAACCTACTTACTTTCCTCGCATCCGAACACACAGCTCAAATCCCTTGGATCTCCTTCTTACTACAAAACCGGAATGTTATAAGATATCAGTCACCGCCCCCCTTGGTCGTTTAGACCACGACATGGTCACTGCTTTCTGCGCAATGCAACCCGAGGTCACACCAGTCATCACACCCTCGTATCGTTTGGCACTACAACTCTGCGAACTGGGACGAAATGCGGTATTACTTTTCCTCATTTCCATGGGGGTCTGTCTGCTTCTCTCATCCTGACCCCTTTGATATCTCACAAAACGTCACCGAAATTATCCAAGCTGGCATGGAATTATTTTATCCACGTACACAGAAAACCTCTTCAGCCACTCAAAAGCCCTGGTTCTCTAAATCCTGTGACAAGGCCAGACTTGAAAAGGTCAAAGCTCACAAAACGCTTCTACACAATCCCAGTCAAGAAAACCGTCAACCATTTAACGACTCAAGAAACCGCTATATCCGCATTCTTTCTGAGGCCAAAAACTCGTTCAATAACCACATCAAAAACAAAGTCCTCTTAAGCTCCAGCGGCAGCAGACCCTTCTGGATTTTTGATAAATCTATTGGGAATAATTTCTACAAGAGCACGTTCCCACATCTTGTCTCAGGGGATGAAATTGTTTCTACCGCCCTGGGAAAGACTGAACTTTTTGCCTCGTTGTTCGCCGTCAATTCTACTCTTAACCCACCTCCAAATGTTCAATAACCAACAGTCCCGCAATGTCGCGCATAAAATGACGGATATCATTTTCAAAACTAAAAAGGTACGAAAGATACTCTCTTCTCTTAATACCAGGAAAGCCTCTGGCCTTGACGAGACACCAGCAATTGTTTTCAAAAAATGCGCACCAGAACTTGCTCCTGTCCTGACTCGTCTGTTTCATATATCTTACAATAGAGGCATATTCCCTAGTAACTGGAAAACTGCTCGAGTACAACCCGTCCCCAAGAAAGGATCCAAAGCTCTTCCTAGCAACTACAGGTCTATTTCTCTCCTTTCAGTCGTCTCTAAAGTTCACAGTTACGCGAACGACAGCATCCTCCACTCAATACAATATTCTAAGCCTGTCTCTTTAGCCCAATTAGATGAGGATCGCAGACTCATGGAGGGTTCTGTCTCCGTGGATCTCCAAAAAATATCTTGTACAATTCAACCCCACCAAATCTCCGTCTTGCTTTCTTTCTCATAAGAGGTACACCAGCCCTAGACCCATCACAATGAACAACCAAGTTATTCAAAGTAATGAGTACTTTTCACTTGTTGGCATTTCTGTGGATATATATATATATATATATATATATATATATATATATATATATATATATATATATATATATATATATATATATATATATATATATAAACATATGAAACTTGAAACTGACCCCGGGTATGGGTTGTAGGGGTCTCAGTTCCTAGTTAAAAGGCAGGGACAAATTAAGGTTTTTAGCTTACTTAAAACAGAAATTAATCAAAAAATGGTTGGTATGGTTGTCCAGCACACTTGTTAAGTAATGCGGTTCATAACTGTTGCGACTTGCTTCCAAGCAGACTTAGAAGGTATTGTTTTTAAAATATTTAATTACTTTAATATTTATGCAGTAAGAGTGTCAACTCTAAAAGTATTTTGTGATTTTGTGGATACCAAATATGAACAGCTTTTGTATCATTCTAAAAGTAGATGGTTGTCCTTATTTCCCGCAACAGAAATAATCTTAAAGTTGTTTGAGCCCTTGAAATCATATTTTCTTTCAGATGCTAACCCTCCATTCTTATTAAAATATTCTTTTGAAAATCAATTCTCTGAACCATATCGATTTTTCGTACATTCGTTGATGTCTGTGTTTCATAGTAATATAGAAAAAATGGAGAGACAGGATAACTCTATTATTGAAATCATGGAAATCCTGGAATTGGTAATTAATACTCGTAATGAACGACTGCAGCAGAAATTCATTCCATTTGAAGTTGAAGGCGTACTAAAAAAATGAGTGATGAAGGGTTCAAACAAGAATGTCAAGTTTTCATAAACAATATTTTTCAATGTTATGAAAAAGCCATAGCTTACTTAAACCGTTGGCTGGAACCTTTCCAAGAATTGTCTTGTTTTACGTGGTTAAGTTTAGAAAATATTGATAATTTAGACTGGGAAAAATATATTGCACCATCTGTTCCTTATATGATTAAAAAGGGTGTGGATATAGAGGATAATAAAATGTTTGATGAAATATGTCTTCTAAAAAGACACTTGGAGAAAACCCAAATCACCACATTTCAGAGACCTTACGATCGTTTCGTTGACCATGTCAACATCTTCAGAGGAAGAAAAATTCTAACATTAAACTACTAACTACCGTGTATTTATATCGCGTCTAGGTAAACGAACTAGTCCGAAATAAAATTGTCGTCGAAGAACGATCGTTTGTTTATTGTGTAGTGAAACTACGAGGTCGAAGACCTGCTTTAATCTTCTGGTCGACAAATTTATGAGCCCGTATCTAATATAAGTATAATAGGCTTAAAGGAACGGTATCGAGTTATTTAAGGAATTGGCACGTTCCCTTTCGGTCTAGAAATTTACTATGTGGATATTGGATCAAGCTGACAAGCACATCTGGCTCGTCAAACAACATCACCCCCGCTCATCTTTTTTAAATAAAAAACTAAACCCGGGTGTTTGGCTCATAATGTTAACTCTAACAAAGGATAAATAATTCAACTAAAATACTACATAAAAACTATATTTATATTGATTTTAATTCTTCGTGGCAGTATTTATATTTACTTCATAGATACAAAGAAAGCGAAAGGGTCTTTAAGTCCAGACAAGCGTAGATTCGAGATTGGTATATGTATAGACCGGCCGAGTTATTGACAGCAATTTATTATTCTACCAGACAAATTAGGAGTGCTTAAGCGGTCAAATGCAAAGTGAAAATAAAGGGCGTGAAATTAAAGGTGCCGCGCGTTTCAATGAAGTTTTGTTCTTAATCGACCTTAATATAAAAATACTTTCTAATGAATCAAGCATAGTTTAATGTCTAACATGTTTGACAAGTTTCAAATTTTCTTTGTCAATGTGGTGATTATTATCCCATATATGTTGTGCCACAGACGATTTGTCCACCGTACCATAACGTAAGTGTGCGAGATGTTCACGGAATCTGGTGGCTATGTTTCTCCTAGTTTGACCCACGTATTTAAGATTGCAATCTTTGCAACTAATCTCATAAATACCGGACATTTCAGTGACTTTGTCTTTCGTATTACCCAACAAATTTTTAAAATTACTTTTCGTCGAAAAAGTCTAATGTAAATCGGCTTTCTTAAAAATACTTTCCAAACCCTTTGTGATTCGTGGTTCATAAGGTGAACACACAATTTTTTTCTCTATTTTATCTTTCTTAAGTGTCGTACATTCAGATATCAATTTCTTTGTTCTGTGTTTGTTAACCAATTTGTCTATGAAACCATCCGAGTAACCGTTATATCTCGCCACATTTTTTATGTATTTTAATTCTGTATTAAATCTATTTTTACTTAACGAAAATTTAATCAATCTGTTTACTAGGAAATTTAAACTAGCCGTTTTTTGTGCAAACGTATGATGTGAGTCGTTAGGAATAATAATAGTAGCCGTTTCCTTATCCTATCGACATCGAATTCAAGAGAGCCATTATTTTTATTTTTAACGAGATATAATGGTTACTCGGATGGTTTAATCGACAAATTGGTTAACACACACAGAACTAAGAAATTGATATCTGAATGTACGACATTTAAGAAAGATAAAATAGAGAACAAATTTGTGTCTTTACCTTATGAACCACGAATCACAAAGGGTTTGGAAAGTATTTTTTAGAAAGCCGATTTACATTTGACTTTTTCGACGAAAAGTAATTTAAAAAATTTGTTGGGTAATACGAAAGACAAAGACAAAGTCACTGAAATGTTAATTGCAATCTTAAATACATGGGTCCGACTAGGAGAAACATAGCCACCAGCTTTCGCGAACATCTTGCACATTTACGATATGGTACGGTGGACAAATCGTGTGTGGCACAATATATATGGGATAATAATCACCACATTGACAAAGAAAATTTGAAACTTGTCAAACATGTTAGACATTAAACTATGCTTGATTCATTAGAAAGTATTTTTATATTAACGTCTATTAAGAACAAAACTTCATTGAAACGCGCGGCACCTTTAATTTCACGCGCTTTATCTTCACTTTGCATTTGACCGCTTAAGCACTCCTAATTTGCCTGGTAGAATAATAAATTGATGTCAATAACTCGGCCGGTCTATACATATACCAATCTCGAATCTACGCTTGTCTGGGCTTAAAGATCCTTTTGTTTTCTTTGTATCTATGAAGTCAATATAAATACTGTTTACGAAGAATTAAAATCAGTATAAATATAGTTTTTATGTAGTATTTTAGTTGAATTATTTATCCTTTGTTATAGTTAACATTGTGAGCCAAACACCCGGGTTTAGTTTTCTATTTAAAAAGATGAGCGGAGGTGATGTTGTTTGACGCGCCAGATGTTCTTGTCAGCTTGATCCAATATCGACATAGTAAATTTCTAGACCGAAAGGGAACGTGCCGATTCCTTAAATAACTCGATACCGTTCCTTTAAGCCTATTATACTTATATTAGATAAGGGCTCATAAATTTGTCGACCAGAAGATTAAAGCAGGTCTTCGACCTCGTAGTTTCACTACACAATAAACAAACGATCGTTCTTCGACGACAATTTTATTTCGGACTAGTTCGTTTACCTAGACACGATATAAATACACGATAGTTAGTAGTTTAATGTTAGAATTTTTCTTCCTCTGAAGATGTTGATATGGTCAACGAAACGATCGTAAGGTCTCTGAAATATGTGTTGTGGTGATTTGGGTTTTCTCCAAGTGTACTTATTAGTGCTCATCACAGGTTCCAGTTTCCACATAATGTCTTCTAAAAAAATAATTAAAGAAAAGAAAGCAGAAATTCAACATCTACACACACACAAAAAATGGGGGTGTTTTGTGAAAACTGTCTATCCGAAGAACAAATATTCAGAAATTTTGAAGGTTTTCCAATTTTTTTTTTGCTATAACAGCACATAATGCAAATGTGGAAAGAAATTTTTCACTAATATCAGCTCAGTGGTCTAAAGAACGAAAGAGACCTTTGCCGGATTCTGTAAAACATATTATCATGACACACTTTAATTTTGCAATGACTTGTGACGAGTTTTATGAATTTATGTCACTACCTGAAAATTCAGATATTTTAAAAGACATACAAGGAAATACTAAGTATACCTAGGTTACCTACACATGTTTGTTAATATTAATGTATTCTTATGGGTTTATAGTAAAAATGCCAATAAAATTCATGTAAAAAAATAATTTTCGATTTTAATTTGCGGCGCCTCCAAAGAAAAATGTCCGGAGTTTGTCCGGAATTTCGACTTTGTTTGTCCTGGAAAATATTCTAGGTTGATGGTAAACCTATCCCAGAAAACAAATTAATATCTAGGAAACGTTTCAGAAATTGTTTTCATAAACATGAAACATCACTAGTAAGTTACCCAAATGTTTCTCATTCATTGTGAAAACGACCCATGTCCTACCTAAAATTTGTTTCATTGAAACATTTCCGTCGAATGTTTCAGTAATGTTTCAAAACATACCTGCACAGTGTTTTCAGAAAGTTGCAAGAATGTTTCTGATCAAAGCAATGATAACCTCCCTAGAATGATTTATTAATGTTTTAATATATATATATATATATATATATATATATATTATATATATATATATATATATATATATATATGTATATATATATATATATATATATATATATATATATATATATATATATATATATATATATATATATATATATATATATATGACTTCTAAAACAATACAAAAACTAATGACACTAAATATGTTATAAATATTTTAGTAATACAATGCAAAATTTCAGAAAACTCAAGTCTTGACAATTGAGTTTTCAAGACTTGAATTATGTTTAATTTTTGCATACATTATATAATTTCTAGTAGGTATAGGTACCTGCTCAACAAATTGAAAATATTTAAAATATTTGTGACATATTTGAGAAATTAGTTTATATTGTTTTATACAGAAATGATATATACACTTATGTTTATAATTTATTTATATTCATATGTAGGTAAATAAAAAACAACTGTCAGAAAAATAGTTAAATGAATTTATTCACATAAAACAGAAAAAAGTTAATTTACACTGATATAAGGAATAAAAAGGAAAGGATAAAGATATTTATCACAGGAACAAAGCAAAATAACATGTTAAAATACAATATAATACAAGAAACAAAAAATCAATCACTATTGTTCATAAATCTAAAAATTAAATAACACGACCAACTTCAAATGAAAAAAGATAAAAGATCAATGAGATTTTCTGAAAAAGCAACTAAAATGAATAAGTATTCTGAATAACAAAAATATCAATTTTATTTTAATATCTTTCTTCTGACTCTAAGATTTGATTATGCCTTATAGCCAATTAGAAACAACTTCCTGAAAAATATGGTCTGTGATGGCAAGGATTCTTTCTGCGGACAACCTCTGAAAAAAAAATCAATGACTGTAAAATGCACTGCAATGCCCAAATAACAATCATATAGTTATGATGAAAACACCACCTTCAAGAAAAATAACCATATTAAATATTTGATATAGGAGTTAAGCTGGTGCTTAATGTAGCCCCAAGTTCACTCTGTTCATAAGGATATCTATTGAAAGTTGTAGGTTATGATGTTGAACTTTCAATGGTTGTATCAATTTTGCTTAGACTTTCATATTACTGTGCTATTGCATTCTTTACCATGTGACGCAAATGAGAACATTTAAAATATTTTGACGAATTCATCATTTCGTTTCCACCCACAAATAAATAAGTAATGTAAAATGTTTATCTACAACAAACTAGAAACCGCAAAATGTAAGGTTAAGATACATGACCATATGGACATAAAAATAGGTTTGTCACATATAATTGTTTGTTATGCTGTCTATCTGTTAATGCCAAAGAGGTTGACCTCTTTGGTTCCCTCTAACATATACAACCATATACAACCTCTTTGGTTAATACCAAGGAAAAAGCAAGAAACTGTATTTAAAGTTCAGAAGTGGTGGTAGTAATAGTTATAACATATGTAATACATGGAATAAAAAACCTAAGAATACAAACAACATATTCCACTTACCTGCCCTTACATTACTGTATTGAGGTTCTTTCAACTTTCAAGTAAATTTTCTTTAAGATAAAACACAGAATTTAAAATAGAATATATAACAAAATCACACAACCATTATGTACCTATAGTTATTTCCAGCACAAACATTATAAATTGCAGATTGCATACGTGGTGGAGCCATTGCCTTCTTTTTCTTCCTATACTTTCTCTTAATTTTTGAGAGTCAATCACATGATTTCTATATGGGCTATATCTGGCAATAATTTAACAGCTCATATTTTTTTCCGAAACATTACTGCATGATTATACTCAATGTTTTAAATCCTCAATAATATTCACCATTGAAACGTTCCGTGAATGTGTCACATTGTCACATCGAGACCAGCATTTCAGAAACATTACATAGGAGTTGAAATTAAATGTTTCAAAGTGGATGATTATGGTCAATTTTGAAATGTTTCGTGCATGTGTCTTGTTTAGCGGGATGTTATGCCTATTATTAATTATTTTTTATACACGTGGTATGTATACACAATTAATATTCCAGTCAATACTTTCAAAATGATCATCGGTAATGCATTGAAATCAGCAACTTTCAAAATATGCAATGGATAAATCATTTACGACGCACGTCGGTTCTACTCATGCACGGATGATTCTGGTAGAAGCAGTTCGCGTATTCATTGCATAAAAGTAAAGAAATCCGACTAATACTCAACATAAATGCAATCTACTACTTAGTAGGATACCAATACTCACCTTTTAACTAATAATTAACGCTTAAATACCTTCAAGCGCATGGAAACGAATACAACTTCAATGCGAAAATAATCTAAATATGAAATATGGCGACAGACTCACAAAGCGGTCACGCATATGTCTTAACTATCTCTGTCGAGTAATTATTTTTTTCCCTCAGGGCTCGTCCTCGGCTTTGCCGCCCCGATAGCACTGCAGCCTTTGGCTTATTGTACATTATCGAATAACTATAGTAAAACGCATAAGGCACATAAGCTCATGCATACGCGTCATTTTTATCGTACATTTAAACGTACCTCGTATAATACAGCAACATGTTACTATACGATAAGACGCAATGCCAAACAATGTTTATTGGGATAGTGTTAATATTTAACTGCCTATTGCTTCAAGCTTCTGCACAAATACGAAAATGATGCCTGTAGTCTGTGGTTTTTGATCATAATAGCTGAAACATTTAAATGAGTGCCATATACGATGCTGGGTTCTCCTGGTAACAATTAACATTATTATTATTAGCACTGTATCGGAAAACACGGGGAATTCTTTATCCACTTCTCTCTAACATCAGCCAAGCCTTAAACACCTGCCGACACACCTCCTGAAAGCTTATATAAATACGAACGTATGACTATGTTGCATCTTTTGTCATTACAGAGGTCATATTGAGATACTGGATTTCAATTCTGCATGGATTCTAAAAACTTAATGACTCAGAGTGATTCTATGAAAAAGCCAGCACAGTGAAGTTAAGGCTTGTGAAAAGCTTTAGCGTTGGTTTAGTGACGTTTGCCGGTAAAGTATCGGATACTGCAAGATTTTGCAGAAGACACGAGTTTTATAGGTAAGTTGGTTTAACTTAAAGCATCAAATGTTTAAAATAGGGACGTTACATTTTAGGTACAAAAAAGAGACAAACTTTTACGATAAACTTTGTTTTAACTCAAAAAGTTAGTTTTTCCATCTTTTTGGGCCATTCTAAATTCTAAATTTCTAATTTTCAGACAAAGATGCTGAAACGAATGCGGGTTATGTAAAAGAAATCTCGTAAGAAGTGTATTTTACAAAGCCTTAAGTTTCTGCTTTAACCATCATGGTACTTCATTTTATTTAAATATTTGGAGAAAATCCATTTGAAGTAGACCCTTTTTTTGATGCTTTGGCAGTCATTTTAGTTATATAGTTTGTGGTTTAATAGTCTATAATTTTTAGCGAATTTTCGTAGAAAACATTTGCTAACGAAGAGACCGCGACTTTTACATTTTAAAAAGATCTCCTCAAAGAGCGCCAACTAGGCCCCCTGGGGCTCATATTGGGGGTGAGTTTCAGTTGTTATATGTTGAAACACCCTTATATTATTTTATTGTCGCATATTTGCCATCGAATATTTGTAAACAATTAAAATTTGATATCGATCACTGTTCTTAAGTTATCTCAATTGTTTTGCAACTTTTTACGTTTTTAGCACATATATAAAATTGTGATACTGCGTTTTTACCAATAGATAGCGTATTTTGTAGAAAATGACGAATCGAAATGTCACATACAGGGCGCTCTCAAATAATTACTGCCATAAGTGAATTTTTTGAAATGGAGCACCTGTAGTTCATTGCAGTTTTGATTACAGATTATATAGTATTAATTTTATGTACTTTATCTACAAATTTTCGTGTAAACTATATCATAGTTTTAGCAATTTTTTTAAATTTTTGTCGTCAAATTGTTATGAAATGTTAATAATAAGTAATGTTTAGTAGTAATGTATAGTAAGCTATTGTAAAAAATATGTTTTCGAATTGGAATGGGTTCATTGGCCTGAAAAATAGGACCAGATCTTTCGGCACAATTTTGTTTATTTTCGGAAAATCTTTAATTTTTTTCAAACAATGCGGTTATTTTACCGAAATATGGTAGAGTATTATACTCTCGATTGTCCAGGCTAATGAGGGGAATCGGCCACACGGATAATTGATATACAGTGTGTCCACGCATTGAGTGTGGGTAAGATATAAGTGACAAAAATTTTTGAATTAGATTATGATATTCTGGGAATCGCTCCTGCTTTGTCTTAAACTAAGATGTTGAGGAAATGAACAAAATCAATCAACATACAGGGTGGTATACAACTGATTTAATTAAATGTGTTAAGAGTAAACTACCTTCGTTTATAAAGATACCGTAAAAAGTTATTAACAAAATTTGTTCAGAATTAAAATCTATGAAAGGCTCTCAATTTTCAGCCAGATCAGCCTACTTTGAATTTTCAAGTAAATTATTTACATTTTTTCCCTATCAACATGGAGCTTTATACCTGTGGTTTTCTGAACGCAGGTGCGCAAAGTAAGTAACCATGCAATGTTAAATAATAATTTATTAGTAAAATACAAGACGCTTATTCCTAACAAAAATCAAAACGAACAATGAAAAATAAAGAAATTATTCAAATGTGCTGCCACCAACCGATACACATAACTCAGCCTTTACGTAGGTTAAGTAACAAAAATATTGTGCATCTATAAACATAAGCTCCTGTTGTCTCTCCCTATGTTCTTAACCACCTCACCGTGGCCTAGTCTTGTCTGTTCTGAGAGGGTGAAGTTCTGGCGGGTCCCTGAACTGCACTCTTGTATCCCTGTCTTTCCTTTTTATTATAGTTCAATTAAAAAAAAAAGAAAAAAAATAATAATAAAAAAATAAATAAATAAAAAGTATGTGTATATATTATTTAATTTAAAAAAAATTAAAAATAAATAAGTAAATAAATAAATAAATAAATAAAAAAGAAAAACAAAAGAAAACATTAAAAAAATTACCTTAAAATAATAATAATAATAATAATAATAATAATAATATTAATGATACCAATTTAATTATAGCAACTATATAACCTCAATTTTGTTGCTTGTATTGTTAATAATAAACCTTTCCTTGCCTCTCGTCTGTCTAATACAACAGTTTGTGGCTAATGGACCTGGTTTCCGAGGCTATCATGATACATCACACACACACACACACACACACACACACACACACACACACACACACACACACACACACACACACACACACACACACACACACATAACTCGGCTCGTTTAGTAAATGCTTTGTAGGCATTTTGAATATGTTGAATTGGAATACAGTCAATTGCCTCTCTCAACCTCAGTTTCAACAAATCAAGATCGTTGTTTAATGGAGCCGCGTAGACTTCCTGTTTGAGATAGCCCCATAAATAAAAGTCCATTAAGGTACGATCGGGGCTTCTGAGAGGCCAAGGTATTGGCCCATATCGACCAATCCACCGCCCAGGAAGTTCGCGATCTAACCATTCTCGAACGATTCCTGTTGCATGTGCTGGGTGCCGTCATGCTGAAAGTATGCTGTTTGTCTATCTTCTAGTGACATGTTATGCAAATGGTCTGGAAGAATATTTTCCAGCATTTCCAGATAACTGTACTGGTTCATATTCCGCTCAAAAAAATATGGCCCAATTATCTCAGTGTAAGAAACAGCACACCAGACATTTACTTTTTTATGGCATTGTCTTCTGCAATTAACTCTATAATTTGGATTCTCGATAGACCAATGCCGTGTATTTTCGGAATTTACCACCCCATTAGTGGTGAAAGTGGATTTGTCCGAAAAAATAATACTTCTGCCAAAATTATGATTTTGTAGATATTGCTCGGCGTACCATAAACAAAAATCGAATCGTTTTTACTCGTCATTTTCTTCCAAAGTGTGTATAAGTTTTGCTTTGAAAGGTTTCACCTTGTTGGTACGATACATTTGTTGCAAATGCGATTTGCTAATATTGCCAATTTCTAATGCTTCTGTTTTTAATGATAATTTTGGAAAACGCCTAACAAAATCCATAGCTAATGCAGCTGCAGCATTGTCTTCTTAATTTAGGTCAGATTTTGTCTTTTTAACATTTAAAACACTCCCAGTACGCATAAATTTTGTAACAACTTTTTTTACACCAGTAGCGGAAACCGAATAATTTGGCCAGCGTTCAAGGAATTTTCTTATCACACCCTGATAAGAATGCTCTTCACCCAAACCATAGCACTGCACAATAAACACTTTTTCTTCTGTTGTTAACATTTTTAAATACAGAATCTTGCCGTTCGTAACAAATAAAATTGACGTTTCAATTTTCCAAATAATTAGTATCCCGGGAAACGAACAACAAGGCAGAGCTCAAGTAGACATGCAACTCACCAATTACTGCTTCGAATGTCCAATTGTGCATTTACTTTACTTTTTTTTATTGGTTGAGATGAAAGCAAACCTACCTCAAGTTTAATTATGGTAAAGACTTTTTTTAATAGAGTTTCAAGTATTTTTTAAAGTACACCTAATCACAGAAGCCATCGAACGTCATTTAAATAAAGTCGCAGCTAAAAAAAATTCATAGTAGGCTGATCTGTTTGAAAATTGAGAGCCTGTTATAAATTTTAATTCTAAACAATTTTTGTTTATAACTTTTTGCGGTATCTTCATACACGAAGATGGTTTATTCTTAATACATTTCATTACATCAGTTATAAACCACCCTGTATATTAATTGATTCTGTTCATTTTCTAGCATCTCAGTTTAGGACAAAGCAGGAGCGATTCCCAGAATATCATAATCTAATTCAAAAATTTTTTGTCACTTATACCTTACTCACACCCAATCCGTGGACACACTGTATATGTATATATATATATATATATATATATATATATATATATATATATATATATATATATAAATATATATATATATATATATATATATATATATATATATATATATATATATATATATATGTATATCCACCTTGGTCTTTTTCAAAATCTTAGTTCAATATATCTGACCTGGTGCGTTTAAAAAGTTTTGGGAAAAAGTTTTTGTATTTCTTAGGCATCATAACCTAAAATTATGTTCAATTATTACCAACTGTCCTATAAATGCCTGACAACATTTATCATGCTTTTTTCAAACGGAACACGTATATATTACTCAATATTTGGATGCTACATGAGATTCTGATTAAAATCGGTCAGAAGTACCATCGGTGTGAAATTAACAGCTTTTTAAATATTCGATTTTTCCGGAAAATTTCACTCCGAGCAACCACTCCCTCAAAAATGAATATGTAATTTGCTAATTAAATAATACCTTAAGATTTTGTACATTTGATCCCCAAACTGCCAATCTGAGATCTGCTGACGTCGAAGTTTAAGAGAGAGCTCATAATAATGGTTTCATTTCAAAGAACTTTAAAGCAAAAAAATCTTAATATTTTCAAATAGAACAGCCTGTATAGTATTACACCGTCAGATGTAGAAACAGATTCTTTTTCAGAAAGTATAAGGGTACCCTATATCTAAAGTTTGCTATTTTTGAGCTATTCAACCTTTACAAATCATGTCACTACTATGCTGACCAATGCCCCAATAACGTAACAAATCAAGGTGCGTTAGAAATTTGACTGCTGCTGAATTGTCAAATTGATGCATACCTATAATAAGTTATTCAAATTGATATTGTCAATTTTTGTTATTGCTGTTATTTTTGGGTTGGATTTTGACTTCAATTTAATTATTCGAGTGTAATATAATTATATTTATACATTTCCAAACGATGTGTTTTTTCTTACCCAAAAGAAGAATTGACTGATATGATTTATACGATTGAAGAGAGCGATCGTAACTGTGTTTGGGCAGCAAGACTGTATAGACCACGTTACCCGCACAGAAGACAGCCCCAGATTCTTACTCTAAAGAGACTCAAACACAGATTTTAGGCACACGGAACAGTAGACTATACCAAGCCGTTTAAAAGAGCTGTGGAGCTGCTAAACCTTAGCAGAGGACAGCTCAGAAACACAACAGGTCTCTTGACGGGACACATGGCCGTCAAGAAACACCTACATAAAATGGGGCGGTTCGAAGGGGACCTCGCATGCAGACTCTGCGGCGAGGGGGAGGAATCAGCCCAGCACATCTTGTGCGAGTGTATAGCTCTGGACCGGAAAAGACAACTGATCTACGGTCACTCTAGACCGGAGACAGAGCAATATAAAACTTCACCCTACCAATAGCTGTGCAGACTAGTTCAAGGCACAGTGATTTTGGAATGGGTGGAGTAAGACTAGGGGTATGCACAATCAACCAAGGGTTGCGGTGCTATCGGGGCGGCAAGGCCGCGGACGAGCCCTGAGGGAACAAAAAAAAAAAGCCGTTTAAAGAAAATTATGAATAATAATATGCAGATTTGTTATTATATATATATATATATATATATATATATATATATATATATATATATATATATATATATATATATATATATATATATATATATATATATATATATATATATATATATATATATATATATATATATATATATATATATATATATATATATATATATATATATATATATATATATATATATATATATATATATATATAGTATTAAGTTTTCGTGACGGTAATAGTGTTATTTTCTTAAAAAATTGTGGGAAAGCCGTCAGTTGCAAAATAAAACTCTTTATTAAAAGCCGAGCTTTCGGAAAAGTTTATTCCATTCTCAAGGCTACAACATGGAAAGGAAAAAGTTTTCAATTTACTTAGGAAAAATATAAAAGTTTTAAAATACTTACATCTAACGTGAGTTTTACTATAACTAATTATGAAAATACAAACATGAAAAAAACCGTTTTTTTAAATTTGACTGAAGTCTGAAAGTGCCAAACTGACATATGAAGCTAACAATTGTCTATTTGAATTTGTTTTTTGTTTCTGTCTAGGAAATATAAATAGGGGTAGTGATTTCTAAAATTATTATCTTTCTTTAAGTTTATTAAATTGTCGTTAAAAGTAATTTCAAATTCTTCTAAACACATTCTTTTATTACTTAAGGTTTCACAGTGTAAAATAGAAACATCACTAAAATTTATATTGTGGCCAGTGTCGAGATTATGTTCAGACAAAGCGCAAGTTCTTTTTTGTAAACGTATATCACTTTTGTGCTGTGTTATCCTATCTTTAAGGACTCTGCTTGTTTGGCCAATGTATCTTAAACTACAATTATTACATGGAATACAATATACCACTCCAGACACTTTGGAAATTTCATCCTTACTTTTGAGTTTACTGAAAATGTTATTAATTGTTTTTGAATATCGAAACGTTAATCTAAAATTGGTTTCATCTTTAAATATAAACTTTAACTTATTCGAAATACTCTTAATGTATGGGATTGATATGTAAAAAAAGTTAGATGCTTCCGAACTCGAAATTATGAGGGTGTTATGTCTGTCAGATAAATTTGATACTGTTTGTAGAGAGTGTCTTGTATTGTAATGGTGATTGTTTGAACAATTGTATAAGAGTCTATTAAGTAGTTTGGGAGGATAAGAGTTGTTAATAAAAATATTATAAAGTTTTCTTAAATTTTTTTCATGGAAAGAAGGATGGCATATCTTTAATATTCTATTTTTTAAACCTAATAAAATGTTAATTTTAGTTTTAAATAAATGATCTGAATGAAAATTAATATACCTTTGAGAACTAGTTGGCTTTATATACCAATCTAAAATTATGTTGTTATCGTTTGTTCTGATTAATTTTGTATCTAGGAATGGTACACTGTTATCTGTTTCCTCTTCTAATGTAAATTTAATAAATTGGTTGTAAGAATTAAGAACATGTAAAATGTGTCTTGATGAATTTAGAGGAATACTACAAATAATGTCGTCAACATATTTTTTTTTAAAAAGGAATATTGAAATTTAATTTTGGTATACATGTTTCAAGTAAATCATCTATAACATATTGTGCAATAATTGGAGAGATACAAGCACCCATTGGAGTTCCAAAAATTTGCTTATAATATGTGTTTTCAAAAACAAAATAACTTGAGTTAAAAATAAAATCAACTATTTCAAGAAATGTATTTTTTGGAATGGATGTTTCTAGAGAAATAGAAACCCATCTTTTCTCAATGCTATCTTTAAAGAGTTGAAGTGGTATGTTAGTAAAAAGTGAAACAATATCCAGACTAACAATAACATAATTATCTGGAAGTGTAACATCCTTTATAAAATCTGAAAAGTGAAAAGAGTCTCTTATGTAATAATCATTGTTGGTATTGTAAGCTTTTGTTAAAATTTCAGTGATTAGTATAGCTGATTTTAAAAAAACGGTTTTTTTCTTGTTTGTATTTTCATAATTAGTTATAGTAAAACTCACGTTAGATGTAAGTATTTTAAAACTTTTATATTTTTCCTAAGTAAATTGAAAACTTTTTCCTTTCCATGTTGTAGCCTTGAGAATGGAATAAACTTTTCCGAAAGCTCGGCTTTTAATAAAGAGTTTTATTTTGCAACTGACGGCTTTCCCACAATTTTTTAAGAAAATATATATATATATATATATATATATATATATATATATATATATATATATATATATATATATATATATATATACATGACTTCTACAGCCTTTTTGATGGCGCTGCAGAGATAATCCAATACGCAGATGACTTCTGCATATATACTAAACAAAACTCTTATAGTCTATGTATTAAACAGTTAAATTACATCATGTATAAAATCAAGGGATACTTGTTCCAAAACAACTTTACTATGTCTGTCAATAAATCTTCAGTAGTTTTTTATACAAGACATATAATACCATATACCCCACAACTTGCGATTGCCGAAGAAAATATTCCATGTCACAAAAGCTACAAATACTTAGGTGTAATAATCGATCAAAAACTTTTGTAGAAGGAACGTGTTGATCATTGTATTAGCAAGGGTGAAAAAAGTCTGAATATTTTGAAATATACATGTAAAAAGAAATATGGTGCAGATCCCAGAACAGCGATGAAATTTTATAGGTCATACACTAGGTCGATCATAAACTACGGCTCAATTTTCTATGGGTCTGCTGCGGAAACACACTTAAGAAAAATTGACAGAATACAATGTAAAGCTTTAAGATTAGTCCACGGGCTAATAAAAACAATCCCCACAGAATCAATCTTGGCCTTGGCCAATGAGCCAACTCTCAAATTAAGACGGGAATATCTTTCTAGAAAATTCCTGATAAAGCAACCATTGCAAGGAAAAATCAGCATCCAAACTAACACAATCTTGTCGCATTACCAAAATAACACATACTGGCGACATAAAAACTCACCACCATTGACAAAAGCTTTATCGTACACATCCACAATAGTAACGCCAACCATATTGTACGATTCAGAAGTGTTTACGTTGTCATATGAAATTTTACTATGAAATCCAATTGTTGTTTTACTAGATTGCCATAGTGAAGACATAGATGTTCAAAGCTATTACCGTGAAAATATCCAGAAGTTTCCAGGATCTGCCCCAATATTTACCGATGGATCCAAAACATCTGATTCCGTAGGGTGTAGTGTATACTGCGAATCGACGACATCCAGTTTCGTTTTTAAGCTACACAAAGAAACCAGCATATATACAGCAGAAACAGTAGCAGTTATCAAAGCTCTTGAAATGGCCATGGAAATAGCATCCCATTCCAAATTTATAATAATAACCGACAACAAGTCTTTACTATTGGCTCTGAAGGAGCCCTCTAATGTATTCAAGGACCCACTTATCGGCATTATTAGATCCAATTACCTGAACTTAGTGAGGACTGGAAAAACGGCTATATTTATGTGGATAAAAGCACATGCACATATCAAGGGTAATGAAGAAGCAGATAAACTGGCAAAAAATACAACAATAATAGGAGAGAGTTGCAATATCCTCTTAACGGGAGATCTTCTTCCTACCTGTAAACGTCACATGAGGAAAGAATGGTCAGACCAATGGAGTAAACAACAAGCCATAGTAAAAAGTAAATTTCAGCAAATATTTCCCACCTTGCCTTCTAAATCGATCTCAGAAATAGTCCCTACTAACAGAGTAATATACATAACACTTGCTAGAATCATCGTAGGGCATGGTGCCACCAAAAAGCAACTATTTAAAATGGGGTTGGCAGACAATCCACTGTGTAGTTGTGATGGAACAAGTGTGTGTGATATTAATCATATCTTTTTTAATTGTAAAAAACACTTCCACGCATGTAACAATCTAGTTAAAAAATGTCTTGATCAAGGAGTTTTACTACCATTGAATATAGCATATTTGTTGCATGTAGCGTTTTATGTTGAAAAAGAAATGTTGGACATACTTTTGAACTTTATTAAATGTAATAAATTACATGAGGTGATTTAGCTCAACTTAAAAAGAAATAAAATTTTGTTTTGTTTTTTTTTTGTAATTTTGTTGAAGCAATTGACATGATTGTTAATAGTCATATAGTTATAGTTTCCTTTTGTCTGTCCCTGTGTCTAACCCATCTTTACCGTGGTTCAGTCTAGTTTGTCTCAAACAAAGTCGCCTTGGTGGACCTCTAGGCGTGAAGTTTGTGATCCCATGTATTTTTTCCTTAATTATAATCCTAGTTAAGAAGACTTAAACACATACACCTTACCCACAAAAACAAAATGTAAAGTATAATGGGCATAATCTTTCTTCGTAAATTATTGGTTTATATGGAGTAAAGGAAATTTGAGGGTTTGTTTGCTGAGCTTAGTAGACGATAGCATAGAGAATCCCTTTTGTTTTTTTTTGTGTTTTTTTATGTAAAACATCGTATTATAGTAGGGAGCTGAAGCACTAGTTGTTGACCTGAAGTGACCGTGGCTAAAAGAGCTTTGCTCGAGGCCAAAACAAGTTTTAAAAAAATGCAGATAGACCTATTACTGGCTACGAATGAAAATCATCAAAGTAGTCAGAGACAGTTGAGTGATCAATTTGGAGTAAGTAAACCAACAAATCAAAGATTTTTAAAGCGAAATGACTCCCATGCGTACCATTTCAAAAAGGTACAACATCTCAGAAAACAGAATCTTCAACCAAGAATATTGTACTGTAGATGGGCCCTGCATAAACTTAACGAAAATAGACTTTTTTACTCATAATTCGTTCACGGATGAGTAAACTTTCGTTAAAGATGGACTTCCAAACAGAAGTAATCTCCGCCATTATACTGATGCTAATTCCTATTTCCACAGGTTTTCAAGAAAGAGCGTCACTTAATGTTTGGGGTGGAATTTTTGGATTCGTGTGATTCGCCGCATTTTTTTTTAGAAAGTCCTTGAATTGAGATATTGATCACCATTTTTTGACAAAACAGCTACTAATGCTTCTCGAAGGAATTCCATTGAATTTAACGCAAGAAATGTGGATTTTGCATGACGGTGCTCCACCTTATTAGGCTGTGGATGTAAGCCATTTTTTCGATCAACGTTTTGAAAACAGGTGGGTAGATCGAGGTGGACTAACACCGTAGCCATCAAGTTCTCCTGATCTAAACCTAATGAATCGTCTTCTGTCGAGTTATGTAAAGGGCAACGTTTACCAAGCCCCACTGTAGAAGATATGCTGGAGAGAATTCGCCAATGTTTCTAAAGGAGGGATGTTAGCGAATGTGCAAGTGTTATATACAAGACCTTTAGAGTTTTGCTTGCAGTCAGGCAGTTTGATAACTTACTTCATTAAACTTATTAACCTTTTTTTTTCAAGTGCTTTTTCAAAGTATAGTGCTTGTTGATTACGTTCTACGGGGTTCTGGATTCGTTGACTAACAAAACACAGCTTTTCAAACTACTAATTTATTATAACCAACCATTTTCCAACACCAGTATCAACTAAAATATTTATCTCTATTACTAAATGTCCATAGAACTATATTCCACTAATCGCCTTCTATGATCGCTTCTTATACACCAACGCTGACTCGCTTAATACTCTGTGATCACTTATTGTACACCGCACTAATCAATACTGAACTAACTAACTCTGCGCACTGCTCGTCCATTTATACTGTCCATAGAGAATCTAGACCTTCTACACTATTCTACACCTGTCACTTCTGGTCCAATCTAAAAATATAATTCCAGAGTGTTCGCTCTTACCAACACACTTTATAACCGACATCTGACCACAGGATAACAAAGTCCATAAACGTACTTCACATAGACAAATGTGACACTGCCCCCCTCTTATATTCGATCGTCCGGTCGAATTCTGACATTTCTTGGAATGGCGTAAGTATGTGCATATGGACCACCTTCATCTTGCTCTTTGGGCTCCTCTGAATTCGATAGACAACGTCATTGATCCTTTTGACCACCTTATAAGGACCTTCCCATAATTTCTATAGTTTCGGTGACCGTCTCTTGCGTCGTACTGGATTGTAGAACCACACACGACCTCCTTCTTTAAAACCAGCTGTATTCGCTCGCACGTCATAACGGGTCTTAATACGGTCGTTTTCTACTCGTATATGCATTCTGACGGCAAAGTGAATGGCTTCTATTCTTCTTTCCAAATCTTTTACGTATCCATCAGTTAATCGTGGAGCATCTGTGGGTTTTCCAAATATGAGATCAGGAGGAAGTCTTAACTCTCGTCCAAAAACCACGCTGGCTGGTGTATGTCCGGTAGTCTCATGTACAGCCGAGCGGTATGCCAGTAGAAATAGTGGAATGTGCCGGTCCCAATCCGGTTGGTGTTCATTGACAAATATTCTTAAGTGGGACTCCAAAGTAGCATTGAATCTTTCCACAATTCCGTCAGATTGAGGGTGCATGGGTGTAGTTCTCGTTTTCCTGATTCCCATAAGCCCACAAACCTTCTGAAATACAGCCGACTCGAAGTTGCGTCCTTGGTCAGAATGAAGCTCTAGAGGTGCGCCAAATCTGCAGAAAAACTCATTCACTAATACTTCTGCAACGGTGGTGGCCTCTTGATTCGAGACCGCAAACACTTCTGGCCACTTGCTAAAATAATCCATGGCTACAAGCATATAGCGATTTCCTGCGTCTGTTCTAGGGAAAGGACCAGCTATGTCGATTGCAATTCTTTGGAAAGAGATTCCCACGTTGTACTGCTTCATTCGCTCCCTGGTTTTTGATTTAGGCGCCTTACTGGATGCACACTCTTGGCAGGTTTTGCACCATTCTTCCACATCAGCTCTACATCTTAGCCAATAAAAACGTTCTCTGACCTTTTCCAAAGTTTTCTTTGCCCCTAAATGACCTCCACCTGCCCCGCCATGGATCTTCTCGATTACCTGCCTAACTATTGGCCGCGGAAGGATTATTTGCTTCAATAAGCGGGTTCCATCCTCTGACTCCCAATTGCTGACCAGAAGATCACCTTCGATTTCAATGGAGTTCCACTGGGCCCAGTAACTTTTGGTGGCAACGCTTTTATCACTAACTTCGGACCAAGTGGGTCTTTCGTGGCAAGTCTTCTACCATCTGTAGATTGATTGGATATCAGGGTCTTCTTTTTGGTCCTCCATTAACCTCTGCGGGTCCCATCGGTTAACGGGTTGCACCGTTGTCCTCCTACACACTTCGAAATTCAATCCTTTTTTGCTTTTGGCAGAGATGCAATGCATGCATTTTGGTGGGCAAGGTCTCCTAGATAGGGCGTCGGCATTGCCGTGCTGTCGTCCAGGGCGGTGTTCGATAGTAAAATTGTACTCTTGAAGGCGTTCAAGCCACCTCGCCATCTGCCCTTCTAGATTTTTAAATTGAAGAAGCCAGCGTAGTGAAGCGTGGTCGGTTCTCAGGAGAAATTCTTGACCATATAGATATTTGTGAAAATGCTCCAACGTCTTGATAATGGCTAGAAGTTCTTTCCTCGTCATGCAATAGTTCTTTTCTGCTTTGGAAAGGGCCTTGCTGAAATACCCTACAACCTTCTCTTGGCCTTTATGGTATATTATTAGATCGTTTATATATGACATATATCATAGATCTTGTAAGAACAACTTGTCTATTAAATGTGATCAAAATAACTTATTTATTTTGAAAGAGAAAATTTTACGAAAGATAACCTGGAAATCTTCCCGTAAAGTTGTTTCAATTTTTCTGGCCAACGAACTCATCCAAGTCTTTTACTAAAGGAACTTACATGCCAATTCGGTTTAAAAAATTTAATTGTCTCACAGTCGTGTTATCCGCATAAGCGATTGTTTCCAGGAAAATTCACGTAATGTAAATTTTTCGAGTGACCTAGAGATATTGCCTTTAAGCTGTTTAATGAATATTTAATCGTAACAGATGGTATCAGGCAGTTTTTAACTACCTTATATTAAATATTATATTAAAATGTTAACAGGTAGATATTGCTATTTCTTTGTAGACACATCATATATGTTAAATAATTTTTATGAACAAGATAAAATGTTATCAGATACCTCAACATATCGCTATAGGAAGTTGATATGAGTAACTCTCATGCAGGCCATGTTAAAACGTTATCGTTTTTAGAAAATTTTATGCGCATATTTTCTTTTATTTTATGAAGCATTTTATAAGTTTTAATTATACTTTGTTTATGTAAACAACAATAAAAGTGAAACATGACCTGAGTCAACATATTCTCTTGTATATTTGGAAAAATCCTGACGTCAAGTGCGTTATGGTAAATAATTTTCGTAGAAATTAGATTTTGCGAAGTTGGAATCCTTAAGTCATGTAAATTTAATCAAGTAAATGACAAATTATACAGGGTGTGTAAATAGTATTGCACCGAATGGTATTATGCAGAAACGGTTTGAAATGTATATTTGACATTTGGTGGGGTTAAATTATACAGTGTGATTGTAAAGTTCATAATTCATAAATTTAACTTATGTTTTATTATTTATTTAATTTTTTCAAAAAAAAGCTCGGACAGGACAATTTTATTTCTTCAATTGCCAACTTATGATTTAAAAATTACATTTATGGCGTCACCTATTTCTGAATGATGACGTCATCATAAGTTTTTTATAGGACAACCATATTTTTGCTGCTTTTCCATAGACCTGCTTACTACTTAAATGATGATGAAAAAAAATATTGACACCTGACATAACAATTTTTTGAACAAATTGCATTATCTACTTTAAAAAATTGAAGCGTAAATTTAATAAGAACTAAGAAATATTTCTCACCCTTTTTCTTTAGGACGAGTTTTGTTTAGAATAATGTGGTTTTTCTTCACTTTTCTAAAGTAATAAACACTTCAGTTTGTGATTTTAGTGAATTTCCTTAAAAAAATTCACTAATGAGATCCCGACTTTTGAATTTTGAAAAAATTTCTTCAAATGAGCGCTAATTAGGCCCCCAGAACACATGTCCGGGGTCAGTTTCAATTTTTATATGTTTATATATATATATATATATATATATATATATATATATATATATATATATATATATATATATATATATATATATATATATGTATCACACCGATAACCCAAAAAATCATGGGCCGATTTTGATTAAATTTGGTGAATACCTTCCTTTTGCAATTGGATAAGTTCATTAGCCAGGAAAATCGGCCCAGGTTTTCCCGGAAAATTTTTGTGTTTTCTTTCGAAAAAAAAATTATATCTCTGGAATATACAAAGTAAGGGCAACCAAATTTGGCACGCGGATTTATATCCTTATATATATATATATATATATATATATATATATATATATATATATATATATATATATATATATATATATAAGTTACCTACCAAAATTTAGCTCTGTGGGTCAAAAGAAAAAAAAGTTATAGGCATTTAAAGAAAAATAAATTGGGGTTTTCCTCAAAACGTCAAAGTTGCGATATAAAACGTAAAAATTGAGAACATTTAGGCAAAAAACTTGAATCTAACACGGGCTATGGGCAGAAAATGTGTCAAGAAGAATGTTTTACAAACCCTGAAGTCTTCGTTTCAACCGTCATTGTCCTTCATTTTACTAAAATGTTTCCAGAAAATTCATTTCAAATAGACCCTTTCTCTGATGCTTGGCAGTAGCCTTGGCTATATAGTTTATCGTATGGTATATAATTTTTGTCGAATTTTCGTAAAAAAATCAATAAAGCTCAATATATCAGTTATTATACAAGATATGAAAAAAATTGTATATATTAATTATAGGGTGTCTTAAGCTACATCTTAAAAAAATATTTCCACAATCACAGGGTGGCCCATAAGTCGTTGCTGATACAAATTTTCTTTTTTAGTGAATTTTATTTGAAAAAATTCACTAATGAGGAGATCTCGACTTTTGAATTTTGAAAAAATTTCTTCAAATGACCGCTATTTAGGACGCCTGGAACCCAAATCCGAGGTCAGTTTCAGACTTTATATGTTATATATATATATATATATATATATATATATATATATATATATATATATATATATATATATATATATATATATATATATATATATATATATATATATATATATATATATATATATATATGTTTATATATTTATGTGCCACACCTGTAACTAAAAAAATAATGGACCGATTTTGATAAAATTAGGTGAGTACCTTCCTTTCGCAAATGGCTTGGATAAGTTCGTTAGCCAGGAAAATCCGTCGAGGTTTTCCCAGAAAATTTTGTGTTTTCCTTCGAAAAAAATCGAAAAAAAATTAGATCTCCGGAATTAACAAAGTAAGGGCAACGAAATTTGGTACACAGATTTATATCATTATAGGTAACCTACATACCAAAATTTAGCGCTGTAGATTAAAGGGAAAAAAAAAGTTACAGGCATTTAAAGAAAAATAAATTTGGGTTAACCTCAAAATGTCAAAGTCGCGATTTTAAACGTCAAAATTGTTAATATTTAGGCAATGAACCTGAAATTAATATGATATATGGAAGGAAAATGTCTCAAGAATAATGTTTTACAAAGCCTGAGCTCTTAGTTTCAATCGTCATTGTCCTTTATTTTACTAAAATATTCCCAGAAAATTCATTTAAAATACACCCTTTCTCTGATGCTTTAGCAGTAGTGTTGGCTATAGAATTTATCGTTTAATGGTATATCATTTTAGTCGAATTTTCGTAAAAAATCATTAAAGCGCAATATATCCGTTATTATGCAAGTTACGAAAAAAAGTTGTATACATTAATTGTAGGGTGTCTTAAGCTACATCTTAAAAAATATTTCCACAATTACAGGGTGGCCCATAAATCGTTGGTGATTCAAATTTTCTTTTTTTTTTGTGAATTTTTTTAATCGAACACGCCCTATGTTATTGCATTTTTGTATTTCCCATCGAAATATAATACATATTTGTAAGAAAAGAAATTCGGGACGCAGCAAGTGCGTTATGGTATCGAATTTTCATTAAATGCTTCAAATTTTGAATCAATTTGCTATTAACCTATAAGGTTGATCAGAAAACCTGTTTTTTCGGGAACAATTTAAGTTTACTTTCGGAAATTTTTGTACATTTTCAAACAATAAAGTTATTTTGATGAAACATGGTACATTGGTTCTAATATATAGATTATACTGGTAACCAAATTTGGTGCCTGCTTTCTTTAAAAAACATATTTGCTATTAAAAACATTTTTATGAAAATTCACTACCATAACGCACTTGCTGCGTCCAGAGTTTTTTAAATTAAACACTCCTTATGTTGTTGCATTTTCCATCGAAATATAATGCATGTTTGTAAGAAAAGAAATTCTGGACGCAGCAAGTGCGTTATGGTAGCGAATTTTGATCAGATGTTTCATATTTGGATAGTTCAATTTGCTATTAACCTATAAGGTTGACTAAGAAACGAGTTTTTTCGGGAACACTTTAAGTTTACTTTCGGAAATTTTTGTACATTTTCAAACAATAAAGTTATTTTGATGAAACATGGCACATTATTTTACTATATAGGTTATACTGGTAACCAAATTTGGTGCCTGGTTTCTTTAAAAAACACATATAATTGCTATTAAAACATTTTAATGAAAATTCACTACCATAACGCACTTGCTGCGTCCAGATTTTTTTTGGTACGTTGTCATGTAACTATTTGACAGATTGGACAAAAAATAACGTCAAAATTATTTTTTAACAACACTCATTGTGATAATTTATTGATTATTTGCTGTTATCTGTACTTAGTTATCGGACATTTATCGCAGTATGGATTTGGAATTCAGTCAATAAAGACAGTAATTTTAAATCGTGAATTAATGTTAGTTAGGGGAGAGTGTTCCATAGTAACACATGTTCCACAGTGAAACATTCTAGTTTAAAATATAACGGGCAGGTATACAACTACCGCCATCTCGTGAATAATAGTTAACTAACATTCTCACTTTTTGAACGAAACTTCAGTATCACACAGGCCGTACTTAAGTCGATGCAACAGATCAGTTCGCAAGAAGATATTAAAGTCACTGTTTACCCGACTTACTAAACGTGAATATTAGTGTGGAAGTGTATATTATTGTGTAATTCTTAGTGCAGGGGAAAACGCTGATACTGTACAATGTAAGTAGGCTTTTAAAAGTCTCTAATTATTTCATGTTCATTTGTAGCGATGTTTTTTTGTTCGAGGTTAGGCATGGTCCACAGTGAAACAGTTATGTTTCACTGTGGACCAGCATGTTTTAGTCTACCCATATGTGTTTCACTGTGTCTCATGCATTTTCTCACATCTATTTCGTTGCTGCGGATGGCAAGAAATCGTTCACGGAAGACTGCTATTGGTTTAACCCCCGCAGATGTGACGCAAAACGCTGTAAACCTGTATAATAGTTGCATATCCTTAAGAAAAGTTTCTGAACGTACAGGTGTCCTTTTTGCTACACTTTTCCGTTATGCAAAAAAAAGAGAATACTCTTGAACAAATAAGGCTTACACCTAAATACAATTCCAGACAAAATTTTGATAATGACCAAGAGAAAGAATTGGTAAAATATATTCTCACTATGTCAAGAATGGTTTATGGATTGATAGTAACGGAATCGAGGAAATTGGCTTACGAAATCAATAGTGGCGTGCGGTCCATGTAAGCAAGGGAAGCATTGCTTCCCTTAAAATAACGACTACATACCTACTGAAAAATAATTTATATTAAACCGCAATATTTAAAATCTCCTTTGTATTTTAAATATTAAATTTCAAATTCAGAAACTAATTTAATTATTAAAAATTTTAATTCGCAAGCTCACACACATAATTATTTATTATGCATCATACTGTACTTGTTTGTATATGCGCTCTTAGCGCAAGGACTTGGTCGCAGCAAATGCTACCGCCAACGACCAGCATGAACCTGATACTACGGGTGGATGTAATGCCTTCAGTTAAATACATGTAGTCAGCAGACCACTTGAGGAGAAACGCTCGCTTGCTCAACGTGTGTACGTGTATTTTGAGAACGTATTTTACCGGGAAGACCCGCTACACATACAAAGAGAGTGTCTCGCATTATTTCGCAGATATAAGCAGTCGACTAAGTTAAATACATTGGCATTTTACGAGTATTAATATGGCTACAAGTTCATCAGCTTTTAACAACGGCGACGGTGGGGGTGGTGATTTACAAACTTTACAAACAAGTGGTAATAATAACTGTGATTGTGTTGTGTGTTTTTTAATGACCAAAGGATTTTCAGCTTTACAGTTTGCTGAAAAACTTGCTATTATTAATAAAGGTAGGCCAAAACCTACTCTAAAAAACTTAAATACAAGAATTAAAACATGTATTCGACATTTCAACGCCGAAAAAACTTATAAACAATATGAATGGTTAACGGGTTGTGAAATCAGGAATAAAATGTTTTGTTGGTCTTGTAGTCTATTTGTGACTGAAAAGGGGGTGTGGAATAAAAGTGGGTTTTCCGACTTGAATAATCTACATAAAGTAGTAAAAAGACATGTTATGTCTAAAGCGCATTTACAGAGCATTTTAAAATTAAGTGTCTTTGGAAAAACGCGAATTGAACACGCCGTTGACAAGCAGATAGAAATTAGTCATCGCCAACACAATGAATTTGTTGATAAAAACAGAAACATATTAAAAAGACTTATTGATGTTGTGTGTTTTCTTGGTCAGCATGAATTGGGCTTCAGAGGTCGTGACGAAACAACTACATCTGCAAATAGAGGAAACTTTCAAGACCTAGTTTCTTTAATAGCCAAGTACGACATTTGTTTAAAAAATCACTTGGAACAGTCTAACGTTTTTCGCGGGACATCAAATCGCATTCAGAATGACTTAATTTCGGCCGCTGCCACTATTATTTTGAACAGAATTAAATCGGAAATTAAACAGACTCGTTTCATTGCTATTGTTCTAGATGAAACAACCGATGTAACTAATTTTAGTCAACTATCTGTAGTAATACGCTACGTAAAAATGGATGGGAGTGTACAAGAAAGATTTTTAGGCTTTAAAAATGTGACAGAAGATCGTACCGCAAACGCTCTATATAAAATTGTGCTTAATATTATGAAAGATATTGAGGAGACTGATAATAAATTAATTGCCCAAAGCTATGATGGGGCTGCTGTTATGGCCGGAAATTTAGGAGGTCTTCAAGCTAAAGTGCGGGAAACGTTCTCCAGTGCTTTATTTGTACACTGTTTTGCTCATAAATTAAATTTAATTTTATCCCAATCTGTAAATCATATTAAAGAATGTAAAGTGTTTTTTGCTTCCCTAAGTGGAATGGCTGCTTTTTTTCCAAATCTACGAAGCGCACACAAGTCTCAATTGTTAAAAAACGTTTATCCAAAGTAGCTGCAACGCGATGAAACTACAACGGCAGGCTTGTGTTAACTATATTTGAACACCGTGAATCGTTAATTGAACTTTTTGAAAATATTATGGAAAATATCAAAAATTGGGACGCAGAAACAATAAATAGTTCTAGAGGATTTTTGGATGGTTTGAAAAAAGACTTTAATTTTAATTTTTTACTTAATATATTTTCGGAAATATTTCCGTTTACAGATAATGTATTTAACATATTGCAATGTAAAACAAATGACATTGGTTTTTGCCTGAAAAAAATTAGTGAATTTAAATCCATTATAATTCAAAAAAGGAATGAATTTGATAAGTTCTGGGAAAAAACAATTAAATTAGGAGAAGTGGAGCCACGAAGAAAGCGTCTGCGCACTGATAATGTGGGAGACCTTCAAACTTCTTATCGCCGCCTTTTCTACGAAATCATAGATCAAATTCAGCAGCAAATTAACTGCAGATTTGATCATCTCAGTGACCTGAAATTTCTTGAATTGTGTCATTTTGGAGGATTTAAAGGGATACCTTTCCCAGAAGATTCATTCAAATCATTATTCCACCATTATGGACATTATTTTGACAAAGCCTTATTACGATCAGAACTTACAGTCATTTATGAAACCGATGTTATTGACACAAAAACTAACGCGAGTGAACTTTTAACTTTCTTAAAACAATCAAAATTGGAAAATGCATATTCTGAAGTGTTCAAATTATGTGAATTAGTATTAACAATTCCTGCTACTAGTGCGTCTGTAGAACGAAATTGTTCTACATTGAAACGTATCAATAGTTTTGTTAGGAATTCAACAGCACAGGAAAGACTTTCTCAAATTTCAATTTTGTCAGTTAAAAATAACCTCGTCCAGGAAATGTCGCAGAATCCTCAGTTTTATGATGACATTAATGACGAATTTGCCAAAAACGACAGAAGAATTGAGTTACACTACAAATAGGTAAGTTGCTGAGAATTGCTTCCCTTATTTAAAATGTCACCGCGCGCCCCTGGAAATCAAATACAAATTCTCGAAAATTGGATAAAAAATAAATTGTCAGGTTTGGAGTGGTTTAGGGGGTTTAAGAAACGCCATTTTCATATTAGTATTCGTTCTCCGGAGGAATGCAGCTTATCAAGAATGACATCATTTAATCCACATAATGTATGGACATTCTTTACCAAATTGGAGACGGTTTATTCGCGAAGTGAAAATTTTCTCATGGTTCAAGGGTTTTCAATTTAGACGAAACATCAACCACAACTGTCCAGAATCCAAAAAAAAAAATTGCAGGAAAAGGGATTAAACAGGTGAATAAGTGCACCAGCGGCGAAAAAGGGCAGAATGTGACCACAGGTTGCATAATGAATGCTTTGGGAACAGCTTTACCACCGGTGATGATTTTTCCACGCAAGCATTTTAAAACTCATATGGTTAATGGTGCTCCTTTTGGTACGTGAGGCCTTGCCACTACTTCTGGGTGGACGTGCTCTGAAATATTTCCTCTAGTTCTCGATCATTTTATCAAATTTACATTATCGAACAAATAAAATCCTACGCTATTGATCATGCATAACCATGAGAGTCATATTTCTCTAGCTACTGTAGACAAAGCTCGAGAGAACGGTGTTACAATACTAACACTACCACCCCATTGTAGTCACAGATTACAACTTTTAGATGTTAGTGTTTTTGCCTCTTTCAAAGCTCATTACAATTCCGCAGTAGATAGTTGGCTTCTTCATCATCCATGGATGCCAATGACTATATATCAAATTGCTGAATGCGTTGGAACCGCTTTTGATGACGCCAAGTAACATAAAATTAGGTTTTTAAAAAAGAGGAATTTTTCCACTTGACAAAAATATATTCCATGAGTGTCATTTTATGACTTCTGCTGTCACAGATCGACCTACTGTAAATGAGCAAGAAGTATCAACTTCTAAAGCTGATGAGTCTGCATTGGAGCAAGAAACTTCAACTTCTAAAGTAGATTAGTCTGTATTAAGCGAATGAAATGAAGAAAAAGAAAATCAAGAGCCCAAACAAAAGCAAGATTTTGTTTCACCTGAACAGTTCAGAGGATATCCTAAGGCTTCCGAAAGGAAAAGTACAAAGAATTATAAAAGGAAAGGAAAAAGTATGATTGTTACAGATACTCCTGAAAAAAATATGATAGAGGAGAAAGAACAAAACAAAAATCAAAGCCTTGGAGAACACTAAACGCAAACTGGTGGAATCATCTGATGAAGATGATGGAGGAATGAATTCCTGAAGTTCATCCAAATGGTTTTGAAGATCTTGTGCGCTCCCCAGAGGTTGAAGATTTTGTACTCGTAGAGTTTAAAATTAAAGAAAAAAACAAGAAAAATGCTTGGAAAAAAGTTTATTACATTGGACAAGTCTTAGGAAGTGTAGACGAAAATGGTGACATAGAAGTTACTTTTTATAGGAAGCATCAAAAGATAGCTGACAAATTTGTTTTGCTAATAGTACCTGATATCTCGACCGTCGCTGAAGGTGCGATTAAAATGATCCTGCCAAAGCCAAATAAACATGGAAAAACCAAACGTCAGGTCGATTTGATTTCGTTTGAAATAAGTTTTAATGAGTACGTTAACGATGTTAATCAGGACTGTTTAAATGTCTATTTCAAATATTACATTTTTAGTGAATTTTTATTTTTAAAAAAATCACTAATAGAGAGGTATCGATGGTGAGACTTTCCAAAAATTTTTGCAAATGAGCGCGAACTAGGACCCCTAGAACCCATATCCGGGGACAGTTTCAATTTTTATATGTTTATATATATTATATATATACACACATATATATATATATATATATATATATATATATATATATATATATATATATATATATATATATATATATATATATATATATATATATATATATATATATATATATGTATATGTATATATCCGTCTGATAACTCAAAATAATTATTAACCGATTTCGATGAAACTTGGCAAGTGGCTTTCTTTTATTAATGGCTTGGATGAATTCGTTAGCCAGAAAAATCGGACGGGGTTTTCCGGGAAAATTTTGAGTTTTCTTTCGAAAAAAAATATTTTCTCTGAAAGTAACAAAGCTGTTTTAATGAAATTTACTATGTATGTTGCCTTGCGAGAGATCTTACTACATACTGAAATTCAACTTTCTAAATTTATAGAAAATTGAGTTATTCAAATTTAAAATTTTCTTTCAAACATTTTTTTTCTCCGAAAATTACAAAGTTATTTTTTTTATATCTGGACTGATTAATTCTAGTTTGATTTTGTTTATTTGCATTTTTATTTCAGTCTAGAATGGTGTTTGTATGTTTGTTACGAATAAAACTTAAATGTTTCCTATTTTTCAATGTTGTTTTATAGTACCCTGCATAGGTTCTACAGTGAAACAAAAAACATTATTTAAAAAAAAATCATATTTAAAGAAAAATAGTATTACTTTAATTTTGTATGATCTGTATTGAAGTTAAATGTATACTTGTCTAATTTATTGGCCCAAACCTGATTTTTAAGGTCAGTCATAGTTTTTCGACATGAAAATTAGAAAACTGTTTCACTGTGGAACACTCTCCCCTATTACCTGCCTTGTCATTAACTAAAATATTCTTAGTGGTGAAAGTTTAAATGTGCTGAAAGTAATAAATTCTCATTCGAATATAACAAAATCAGCACGTTTAACCGAAACGTAAAGAATAGAGATATTAATGATGATTGGATATGCCGACAAGCTTAGAAGTCATCAGAAAGCATGCCAGTTATTTAACCCACAACATCCTGATAGACCGCCAATTGCAAGTAAATTGGTTTCCATATTCACAAAAACGAGATCCGTAAAAGATTTGCCTCGATAAGGTCGACTCGAGTAAGTGGAGGCAGATTGGATACATTGCTTGAATCTGAAGAAACTCGTCACCATCCTACAAGGCTACTAGTCCTAAATAACAACCTAGCCAAATCTTTAGTACAAAAATGATTAAAAAAAGAGACGTATCATCCTTGCAACGTGCAATTGATAAACGATGATGATTCAGAACGCCGTTTACAGTTTTGGAAACAATTAATGTTACGCTGCGATGAAGAATCCAATTTTCTTCTCTTTTCTGATAAAGCCAATTTTTGCCTGAATGGGACAGTAAATCGTCACAACTCAAGATATTGGTCACGGGAAAATCCACATTGGACTCAAGACTACCCCCACAGTCAACGTCTTGTAAAAGTGAATGTATGAATGGGAATAATCGGACAGCGTTTCTTAGGGCCTTACTTTTTTCAAGGAAATCTTACAGCAGCATGTTACCTAAATTTCTTGCCATTTGATTTAGTGCCAGCTCAGTAATTTTTTCAAAGAATCACGAGGCAGATGTGCCCCATCAAGATATTTGGTTTCAAAAAGACGGGGCGCCTCCTCACTTTGGTGTACGCGTCTGTCAATTTTTACATGCCATATGTTTTAAAACATAGATAGGTCGTCGAGGAGCAATTGAGTGCTCACCGCGTTCCCCAGACTTGACTGAGCTACAGCAAAGAATTCGCGCTGAAGTGGAGCAAATTAATCCTGAAATTTTTAAGCGCGGTGTAAAGTTTCGTTAAACGGAAAATGTACTGGATTTTTATGAATTTTATAATGAAAATCACAACAAAAATGAGGGCAGAAGCAATCTTTTGGAATTATTTGGATTTTCTAGTAGGGAAAAAAAGTTGTTCTCACTTTTGCGACATCCATATGTCATATTTTACACATTTTCGTGGATCATTCGTATTTTTTCATCGATAATTGATCGTAAGTGGACGTTGACATTTGCCATATAAAACCACCTTCATGTCATACATTTTGACATTGCAAGAAGCAAAATTTATTTAGTAATACAATTTTTCAAAAACGAAACGTAAAACCATGAAAAGTGAATATGTTCAGTGAAATAAGGTACTAAAGCATTACACGAGTATATATTTGTATCGGTCATATAAAGCGAGATAACAATTAAAAAGTTCGGGGCGCAGCAAGTGCGTTATGGTAGTGAATTTTTATTAAATCTTTCAAATTTGAATAACTCAATTTTATATAAACTTAGACAGTTTAATTTTGGTACGTGGCAAGGTCTTGCTCAAGGCAACATATCCACAAAATTTCATTAAAATAGCCTTGTAATTTTTGGAGAAAAAAATTTTTTTAGAAAGAAAACTCAAAATTTAAATAATTCAATTTCCTATAAACTTAGAAAGTTGAGTTTTGGTATGTGGTAAGGTATTTTCCGAGGCTATATATGCACCAAATTTCATTAAAAGAGATTTGTAATTTTCGGAGAAAAAAGTTTTTTTCGAAAGAAAACTCAACATTTTCCCGGAAAACCTTGGTCGATTTTCTTGTCTAACTAAGTTCTCCAAGCCATTAATAAAAGAAAGGCACTTGCCAAGTTTTTATCGAAATTGGTTAGTTATTTTTTGAGTTAGTGGTTGGATATAAATATATATATATATATATATATATATATATATATATATATATATATATATATATATATATATATATATATATATATATATATATATATATATATATATCAAAAAATTGTGGGAAAGCCGTCAGTTGCAAAATAAAACTCTTTTACAACTCAATTAAATTGTCGTTAAAAGTAATTTCAAATTCTTCTTTAACGACAATTTAATAAACTTAAAGAAAGATAATAATTTTAGAAATCACTACCCCTATTTATATTTCCTAGACAAAAACAAAAAACAAATTTAATTAGATAATAGTTAGCTTTATCTGTCAGTTTGGCACTTTTCGACCTCAGTCAAATTTATAAAAAGGTTTTTTTTTATGTTTGTTAGTGAATAATTAGTTTAGTAGAACTCACGTTATATGTAAGTATTTTAAACTTTTATATTTTTCCCATGTAAATTGTAAACTTTTTTCCCTTCCATGTTGTAGCCTTGAGAATGGAATAAATTTTTCCGAAAGCTCGGCCTATAATAAAGAGTTTTATTTTGCAACTGACGGCTTCCGCACAATTTTTTGATAAATAACACTATTACCGTCACACAAAATTTTTTTGCAAAGTCTCACCATCGAAACCTCTCTATTAGCGATTTTCTTAAAATAAAAATTCACAAAAAAAAACAAAAATAAAAAAATAAATATAAAAGGGAGTACTTTTCTTACCAAAAAATCTAAATAATTCCAAAAGTTGGCTCCTGCCCTCATTTAACTTTTTGATATAAAAATCTCATACCTATCGGCATACCTCTTCGAAGGGTAGCTACCTCTTCGAAATTTTGAAAATGGATGGTGGGTAGTGTGATACATCTTTTTAAAGCTAATCCAATTATCTATTCAGCAACACCAATTTTTGGCAGGAATAAAATAAAGTGAGTAAAAACATTTTTATTATCAGTAACACCTAACACAAGTGGAGCCTACAAATAATTACATAGTTCAATCCTATCTAATGAAATGTTAGAAATGCCCGCCTTCTTGTGCCTGACAATATATGAAACAGTCCATAAATTCTTGTTGCACCCTATTTACAATTTCTGGAGAAACGTTGCTACATTCAGTTCTAATTCTTGTTTTTAATTCTTCGATGGTCTCTGGTTTACTTTTGAATACCACATTCTTCAAATGACCCCACAGAAAAAAATCTAAGGGAGTTAGATCAGGTGATCTTGCTTGACACTGGATTGCACCACACCTGCCAGTCCATCTGCTGGAAAATTCTTGATCCAAATATTGTCAAACATTAAAGTGATAGTACGCGGGGCATCATCTTGTTGATACCACAAGTTATGATTTACCATACCAGCATTGTGTCCATCAGGAAATAAGTTCAATAACGTCGGAATGAGATATTGCTGTAAAAATGGTAGATATCGTGGTCCATTTATAGTTTCGTAAAAAAAGTATGAACCGATAATTCCACTCCTAACAATTCCCGCCAAAACATTTACCTTTCGTGGATGTTGTGTGTGATTCTGTCGCATTCATCTTGGATTTTCCCTTGCCCAATATCTGCAATAGTGACGGTTAACTTCTCCATGTAGTGTTAAAAATATATTCCTCCGAAACCAGAATATTCGGTACTTGCAAAGAGTTATCATTGCATTTATCTATTAATCTTGCACAAACTGGATCCTTCGGTCTGGACCGTCATGGGATAACTCCTGCAAAAGCTGTATTTTGTAAATATGAAGCTATTCAAGTTTTAATTCCTTATGTGCCGTCTAAAATGAAATTCGATTGTCTTGGCCAATTTGCCGAACACTACTGTGGGGATTCTTTTTCACTGCCAATAAGACGCGTAATTTCACTTCTTCACTTATAGACCGGCGACCTGGTTTTGGCAAATCTTCCACGCTAGACGTTTCTCGAAATTTCTCATCTATTCGAGTCGGTGTTGATTGATTGATAGACATATCCAGATATTTAGTATTAAACAGAATAAACACCTCTGCCTGAGTTCGGATCCTGTCACCATAACCAATTATCATTAGGACTTCAATTCTTTGAGATATTTTACCATTTTACCGACTATATAACAAAATAATTAATTTGAGAAACAAAAGTTGAAAATTGTACGTATTTATTATGCACGACAACCAAAACGTAAATTTACTACTATTATCTCTGGATTGTGTCGCAAAAAATTATCAAACATGGTAAGTTTTTATGACACATGTCACACAGCAGATAATTGCTATCATCAGTCGATTGTTACAGATACGACATAGTATACCACAAAATCTCTACAGTTTCTTTTGTACAAGAAGCCCAACATTTTAAAGATTGTTTACAGACTTTAAGATATTGAAGTATCATATTATAAGCATCAAATCAGTATCACGAGAGTGGACAATGTAATTTTTTGCAGGCTTCACTTGTGTTAGGTGTCTTTCAAGACCGTCCTCCCGGAAAGGGAGGACTGGGACCGGAATCAATCGACCCTGTTGAGAGCGGACCTCTGCTGGTACTCTGACGGCTCCAAATCCAATATGGGAGTAGGAGCCGGCGCATATGGGGGCAGCACCATTGCTAGACTATCAGCTAGCCTCGGCAAGTACGCAACCATACACCAGGCAGAAGTTTATGCCATCGAGATGTGTGCAAGGGAAAGCTTAAAAGACCTATGCACAAACAAATCGATAAAGATATATGCAGATAGCCAAGCTGCAATAAAGGCTCTTGGTTCCTACCGGTGCAATTCAAAGACGGTATGGAGTTGTAAATCTGCCCTTAACGAATTGGGCAGCTGTAATGAGGTGTCGCTGGTCTGGATACCGGGTCACTCGGACCATGATGGCAACGTTGCGGCAGACGCGCTTGCCAGGAGTGGTGCCCAGTGTGACTTTGTCGGACCAGAACCGGTGCTGGGAATAACATCTTGCACAGCAAAACGCACCTTAAAGACCTGGACAGATAGAAGGACAATTCAATATTGGCAAAATCTTCCAGGATTAGCTCACTCTAAGGCCTTCATAAATGGCCTGTCTGAGTCAAGGGCTAAGAAACTTCTAGAGTTGAACAGACAACAACTGAGTACACTAGTCGGCCTGTATACAGGACACTGTCGCTTGCGGCATCACATGCACCGTATTGGGATCGGTCAGGAGACCGAGTGCCGGCTGTGTATGGAGAATGACGAAACAGCAGAGCACGTGCTGTGTTCCTGTCCGGCAGCGGATAGGACTAGACACCTGCTCTTTGGCAAGGTAAAGCTTTCTCCAGAGGATCTGGATCCACTTTCGCCCGCAAAGGTTATCGACCTCTGTAGGAGGCTGGATTTGTTGGGCGAAATATAGACATTAGGCGTGAGCCACAATAGACCTTATGGTCGCGGTGGAGGGACCGATATGGACCACTCACAATCTAACCTAACCTAACCTAGGTGTTACGGATAATAAAAATGTTATTTCTCTGTTTTATTCCTACAAAAAAAAACTGGTGTTGCTGAATAGAGAATTATGGATAGCTTTAAAAATATGAATCAGACTACCCACCATCCAATTTTAAAATTGCGAAAGGGTAGCTACCCCTAGAAGAACTAAAACGATGGGGGTGAGATTTTATATCAAAAAGTTAGTTTCTGACAATGAAAATCGACTTGTTTTTGAAGTTATCTTAATAATGGTCACTTCAATTTTATTGAATTTATGCGTAACTTTCTAGACACAGTGTATAGACATTTTACTTGAAGAGTTTACCCATAAACGACAAACTTACTTTCATTATTCGGTGATTCATCCTGTACACAATACCCTTCGCATTTCTTCGCATGCCGACGAATTTAGCCAATCATAAATAACAAAATTCGGGACGCAGCAAGTGCGTTATGGTAGTGAATTTTTATTAAATGCTTCAAATTTGAATAACTCAATTTTATATAAACCTAGAAAGTTGAATTTTGCCATATAGTAACGACTTTCACAAGGCAACATATTCACCAAATTTCATCAAAATAGCTTTGTAATTTTCAGAGACAAAATTTTTTTTCGAAAGGAAACTCAAAATTTTCTAGGAAAACCTTGTCCGATTTTCCTGGCTAACGAACTTATCTAAGCCATGATTAAAAGAAAGATTCTTGCCGAGTTTAATCAAAATCAGTTAATAACTTTTTGAGTTATCGTGCGGATACATACATGCACACACATATATATATATATATATATATATATATATATATATATATATATATATATATATATATATATATATATATATATATAAACATATAAAAATTGAACTAATCCCGAATCTGTGTTCTCGGGGTCCTAGTTCGCACTCATTTGCAAAAATGTTTGCAAAGTCTCACCATCGATACCTCTCTATTAGGGAATTTTTTTAAATAAAAATTCACCAATAAAACAAACCAAACAGTATATCCCTCGTGCTTTAAGTAACCTTATTATGACAAGCAGATACACCATTTTAACGTTTTAAATAAAGTGGTTGAAGTATATTAAATAATATGTTGATAATTAATTAATTTATAGAATATAACATGATCATTTTCAAACACTCTCCCAGTATACAACACAATATTACTCCTCAGTCAATAAATTCACTTTTTTCATTCTGCTTTATCAAAACTACATTTAGTAAATTTTAATCTTACACTACAATAACGACTTGTTAATGCATTCTCCAGAGCACACAGAAGCACAGAAACAAGTTAAGGTTATGAGCAAAATATATAGTAGAAACAATGTGCCATACTTTATCAAAATAACTTATTGATTGAAAATGTACAAAAATTTTCCGACAATATACCTTAAACGTTGGTTTTCTAACCAACAAATCTTAGGTTAATAGCAAATTGAGTTATTGAAATTTGAAGCATTTAATGAAAATTTGCTACCAAAACGCACTTACTGCGTCTTGATTTTTTTTCTTACAAACATATTTCGATAAAATTCTGGACGCAGCAAGTGCATTATGGTAGTGAATTTCATAAAAATGTTTTTAATAACAAATATGTGTGTTTTTTTAAGAAAGCAGGCATCAAATTTGGTTACCAGTATAATCTATATATTAGAAACAATGTGCCATGTTTCATCAAAATAACTTTATTGTGTGAAAATGTACAAAATTTTCCAAAAGTAAACAAAGTGTTCCCGAAAAAACACGTTTCTTGGTCAACCTTATAGGTTAATAGCAAATTGAGCTGTTCAAATATGAAACATTTGATCAAAATTCGCTACCATAACGCACTTGCTGCGTCTAGAATTTCTTTTCTTACAAACATGCATTATATCTCGATGGAAAATGCAAAAATGCAATAACATAAGGCGTGTTTGATAAAAAAAAATGGAAATTTGTATCACCAATAACTTATGGGCCACCCTGTGATTGTAGAAATATCATTTTAAGATGTAGCTCAGGACACCCTATAATTAATATATACAATTTTTTTTCATATCTTATATAATAACGGATATATTGAGCTTTATTGATTTTTTACGAAAATTCGACAAAAATTATATACCATTAAACGATAAACTCTATAGCTAAGGCTACTGCCAAGCATCAGAGAAAGGGTCTATTTGAAATGAATTTTCTGCAAATATTTTAGTAAAATGAAGGACAATGACGGTTGAAATTAAGACTTTAGGGTTTGTAAAACATTCTTCTTGAGACATTTTATTTCTATAGCCCGTATTAGATTCAAGTTATTTGCCTAAATGTTGCCAATTTTGACATTTTAAATCGCCACTTTGACGTTTTGAGGAAAACCCCAATTTATTTTTCTTAAAATGCCTATAACTTTTTTGTCTTTTGACTTACATAGCTAAATTTTAGCAGGTAGCTTACTTATAAGGATATAAACCAGCGTACCAAATTTGGTTGCCCGTACTTTGTTAATTCAGGAGATATAAATTTTTTCGAAAGAAAACACAAAATTTTCCGGGAAAACCTAGGCAGACTTTCCTGCTTAACAAACTCATCCAAGCCATTTGCAAAAGGAATTTTTTCACCAAATTTAATCAAAATCGGCCCATTATTTTTTGAGTTATCGGTGTGATACATATATATATATATATATATATATATATATATATATATATATATATATATATATGTATATATATATATATATATATATATATATATATATATATATATATATATATATATATATATATATAAACATATAAAAATTGAAACTGACCCCGGATATGTTTTCTGGGGGGCCTAATTAGCGCTCATTTAAAGAAATTTTTTCAAAATTCAAAAGTCGGGATCTCCTCATTAGTGAATTTTTTTTTAAGAAAATTCACTAAAAAATGCAATAAAATAAGGCTGTTCGAAAAAAAAAGTAGGGATCACCAACGATCGACTTGTGGGCCAGCCGGTGATTGTCAAAATAATTTTATAAGATGCAGCTCAACACACCCTGTAATTAACCTATACAATTTTTTCTCGTCTCTTGTATAATAATAATTATATTCAGCTTTACTTGCACTTGTATATAAAAATTTCCCAAATGACACAAATAATTCGTCGCCACAAACAAATAAACATAATATAAAATATCTCATATCATACGGTAAATGTGAGTTACAGCGTCCAACAGACCTGCGCAATTCCGTTACCACGGCAACAACATACTAGATCTCGTATAACTTATTGACAATGAAAGGCGGTCATATTAAACATAAATGTTTCAAATTAGCTCAATTTTCTGTAAACTTAGAAAGCAGAATTTTGGCACATAGGTCTTTTCCAAAGCAATATGTACACCAAATTTTATCAAAATATCTTTGTAATTTTCGGAGGAACAATTTGTTTCGAAAGAAAACTCAAAATTTTCCGGAAAACCGTGTCAGATTTTTCTGGCTAACGAACTCATCCAAGCTATTAATAAAAAAAAGGCACTTGCCGAGTTTTATCAAAATCGGTTAATTATTTTTTGGGTTATCGGTTGGATACATATATATATATATATATATATATATATATATATATATATATATATATATATATATATATATGTATCTATATATATATATATATATATATATATATATATATATATATATATATATATATATATATATATATATATATATATATATATATATATATATATGTATATATATAATAAAATAAATAAAATAAAATCGAAACTGACCCCGGATATGAGTTCTAGGGGCCCAAATTCGCGCTCATTTGCAAAAATTTTTGCAAAGTCTCACCATCGATACCTCTCTATTAGTGATTTTTTTAAAATAAAAATTCACTAATATATGTGTATGATCAATTAAGTAGGATCGGTGAATATACATCATTAAAATTAATGCTAATTGTTGGCTACTGTAAACCACAGGTTTCACAAATCAGAGCTTTTACGTTATATAAGAAGAATTTTTCCAACAAACATCAGCATGAATCATATTCCTATGCAAATTGCAATAGAAATTAGTTGATATTAAAGACTCACCAAGTATTGTTTTATAAAAAACTAGAAAATCGGAAGTGTAAAATGTAAACAATGGTGACATACAATTGTTGACTAAATAGATAAAAAATAACTAAATCATATAAAATAATAATGAGATTATAGGAAAGTACGTTTCTAGTCTCAAAACCGGTTCTATCCAAACTTCATGTATATTAATAATACGCTGAAACATCGATCTCTATAAAAACATATTATTGTAATTAAATTCTAGGAATAGTAGTAAATTTTAAATAAAAAATGCGATAAATGTTATCATATAATAATTCATAATTAAGATTTTTTTGTTTGTTAAAGATTAGTGTTTTTTTAAAATTTATATGTGAAAATATGACAAGCTTCTAAATTATACAGCAAAAAACTGAACAAGTAGGTCAATGATGAGCTGATGCAGAATATACAGGGTGATTCACATAGCCCGTTCGAAATTTTTGATTTCCCGAAATCGTATTATTATCAAATTTGGCATTGAGCCACAATCGACTACTGCAGGTCCAAATAAAATATTTCCAAAATGGCGGCACTTTCGGAAATACCGGAAATCGGCTCCATTTTTGTTTTTTTATGGCGATATTAGTGAATTTTCTTTAAAAAAAACTCTGGACGCAGCAAGTGCGTTATGGTAGTGAATTTTCATAAAAATGTTTTTAATTGCAAATATGTGTGTTTCCTTTTTAAGAAAGCAGGCATCAATTTTGGTTACCAGTATAACCTATATAGTAAAAACAATGTGCCATGTTTCATAAAAATAACTTTATTGTGTGAAAATGTACAAAAATTTCCAAAAGTAAACTTAAAGTGTTCCCGGAAAAACTCGTTTCTTGGTCAACCTTATAGGTTAATAGCAAATTGAGCTATTCAAATTTGAAGCATTTAATGAAAATTCGCTACCATAACGCACTTGCTGCGTCCCGAATTTCTTTTCTTACAAACATGCATCGCTGAAAAATTCAAAAATTCAATAACATAAGGCGTGTTTGATTAAAAAAAAAATTTGTATCACCAACGACTTATGGGCCATCCTGTGATTGTAGAAATATTTTTTTAAGATGTAGCTCAAGACACCCTATAATTAATATATACAAATTTTCTTCATATCTTGTATAATAACGGATATATTGAGCTTTATTGATTTTTTACGAAAATTCGACAAAAATTATATACCATTAAACGATAAACTCTAAAGCTAAGGCTACTGCCAAGCATCAGAGAAAGGGTCTATTTGAAATAAATTTTCTGGAAACATTTTAGTAAAATGAAGGACAATGACGGTTGAAACTGACTTCAGAGTTTGTAAAAGATCCTTCTTGAGACATTTGATTTCCATATCCCGTATTAGATTCAAGTTCTTTGCATAAATGTTGCCGATTTTGACGTTTTAAATCGCAACTTTGACGTTTTGAGGAAAACCCCAATTTATTTTTCTTTAAATGCCTATAACTTTTTTGTCTTTTGACCTACATAGCTAAATTTTGGTAGGTGGCTTACGTATAAGGATATTAACTAGCGTACCAAATTTGGTTGCCCTTGCTTTGTTAATTCCGGAGATATAAATTTTTTTCGAAAGAAAACACAAAATTTTCCGGGAAAACCTGGGCAGATTTTCCTGGCTAACGAACTTATCCAAGCCATTTGCAAAAGGAATTTTTCCACCAAATTTAGTCAAAATCGGCCTATTATTTTTTGAGTTATCGGTGTGATACATATATATATATATATATATATATATATATATATATATATATATATATATATATATATATATATATATATATATATATATATAAACATATAAAAATTGAAACGGACCCCGGATATGTGTTCTAGGGGGCCCAGTTCGCGGTCATTTGAAGAAATTTTTTCAAATGAGGAGATCCCGACTTTTGAATTTTGAAAAAATTTCTTCAAATGAGCGCTAATTAGGCCCCCCAGAACCCATATCCGGGGTCAGTTTCAATTTTTATATATATATATATATATATATATATATATATATATATATATATATATATATATATATATATATATATATATATATATATATATATATATATATATATATATATATATATATATATATATATATATATTTATTTATTTATTTATTTATTTATTTATTTATATATATATATATATATATATATATATATATATATATATATATATATATATATATATATATGTATCACACCGACAACTCAAAAAATAATGGGCCAATTTTGATCAAATTTGGTGAATACCTTCCTTTTGCAAATGGCTTGGATAAGTTCGTTAGTCAGGAAAATCGACCCAGGTTTTCCCGGAAAATTTTGGGTTTTCCTTCAAAAAAAAATTATATCTCCGGAATTAACAAAGTAAGGGCAACTAAATTTGGTACGCTGATTTATGTCATTATAGGTGAGGCGCCTACCAAAATTTAGCTCTGTAGGTCAAAATACAAAAAAGTTATGGGCATTTAAAGAAAAATAAATTGGGGTTTTCCTCAAAACGTCAAAGTGACATTTGAAAACGTCAAAATTCGCAACATTTAGGCAAAGAACTTGAATATAATACGGGCTATGGAAAGAAAATGTCTTAAGAAGAATGTTTTACAAACCCTGAAGTCTTAGTTTCAACCGTCATCGTCCTTCATTTTACTAAAATATTTCCAGAAAATTCATTTCAAATAGACCCTTTCTCTGATGCTTGGCAGTAGCCTTAGCTATAGAATTTATCGTTTAATGGTATATAATTTTTGTAGAATTTTCGTAAAAAATCAATAAAGCTCAATATATCCGTTATTATACAAGATATGAAAAAATATTATATACATTAATTATACGGTGTCTTGAGCTACACCTTAAAAAATTATTGCTACCATCACAGAGTGGCCCATAAGTCGTTGGTGATACAAATAATTTTTTTTTTGTGGAAAACGCCTTATGTTTTTGCATTTTCCATCGAAATATAATGCATGTTTGTAAGTTAAGAAATTCTGGACGCAGCAAGTGCGTTATGGTAGATTAAATGCTTCATATTTGAAAAGCTCAATTTGCTATTAACCTATAAGGTTGACCAAGAAACGGATTTTTTCGGTTACATTTTAAGTTTACTTTCGGAAATTTCTGTACGTTTTCAAACAATAAAGTTATTTTGATGAAACATGGCACATTGTTTTTACTATATAGGTTATACTGGTAACCAAATTTGATGCCTGCTTTCTGAAAGAAAAAAAAACACATATTTGCTATTAAAAACATTTTTATGAAAATTCACTACCATAACGCACTTGCTGCGTCCAGAATTTTTTTTATATTTTATATATACTTGGAGTCTGCATTAAATTCTGAGTTTCGAACGTCCAAGCTGTCAACACATTACATATGTCATAGTTTTGACATATGCCACATTCTTCGCAAAAAATCGGGGTCGCAGGGGTCTATTAAGAAATTCGTTACTCCTGAACCATTGTAAACAAATAAATGATTTTAAAAAAATCAATGCTTACATGCCTAGCCCACATTTTGCATCATTACTGACACCCTTGCTGTATTTCATGACCATACCGCGATGGTCCAAATTTGACAATCAGAAAATGTCAAAAACTTCATTTTTTCAAATGACACCTGCTATTCATAATGCCAGAAATCAATGTATAATTAAATTAAAGGCCCACTTTTATTAGTTATGCATGTCTATATTTACTCGTTTTTGAGTTATTGGCATTTTTTGAAAAAATATTATTAGTGAATTTTTATTTTAAAAAATTCACTAATAGAGATGTATCGATGGTGAGACTTTGCAAAAAAATTGTCAAATGAGCGCGAACAAGGACCCCTAGAACCCATATCCAGGGTTAGTTTCGATTTTTATATGTTTATATATATATATATATATATATATATATATATATATATATATATATATATATATATATATATATATATATATATATATATATATATATATATAGTGTGTCCACGGATTGAGTGTGGGTAAGGTATAAGTGACAAATTTTTTTTGAATTAGATTATGATATTCTGGGAATCGCTCCTGCTTTGTCTTAAACTAAGATTTTGAGGAAATGAACAAAATCAATTAAATCCAGGGTGGTTTATAAAACTGATTTAATAAAATGTCTTAGGAGTCAACTACCTTCGTTTATAAATATACCGCAAAAAGTTATTAACAAAACTTGTTTAGAATTAAAATTTATGACAGGCTTCTAATTTTCAGCCAGATCAGCCTACTTTAAAATTTCAAGTAAATTATTAACATTTTTTCCCTATCAACATGGAGATTTTTATCTGTGGTTTTTTGAACGCAGGTGCGCCAAGTATGTAGCCATGCAATGTTAAATAATAATTTATTAGTAAAATACGAAACGCTTATTGCTAACAAAAATCAAAACCAACAACAAAAAATAAAGAAATTATTCAAATGTGCTGCCACCAACCGATACACATAACTCAGCCCGTTTAGTAAGTGCTTTGTAGGCCTTTTGAATATGTTGAATTGGAATACCGTCAATTGCGTCTCTCAACCTCAGTTTCAACAAATCATGATCGTTGTTTAATGGAGCCGCGTAGAATTTCTGTTTGAGATAGCCCCATAAATCAAAGTCCTTTAAGGTAAGATCGGGACTTCTGGGATGCTAAGGTATTGGCCCATATCGACCAATCCACCGCCCAGGAAATTCGCGATCCAACCATTCTCGAAAGATTCCTGTTGCATGTGCTGGGTGGCCGTCATGCTGAAAGTATGCTGTTTGGCCTTGAATAATATTTTCCAGCACTTCCAGATAACTGTACTGGTTCATATTCCGCTCAAAAAATATGGCCCAATTATCCCAGTGTAAGAAACAGCACACCACACGTTTACTTTGTTATGGCATTATCTTCTGCAATTAACTCTATAATTTGGATTCTCCATAGACCAATGCCGTACATTTTGGGAATTTCCACCCCATTAGTGGTGAAAGTGGATTCGTCCGAAAAAAAATAATACTTCTGCCAAAATTGTGATTTTGTAGATATTGCTCGCCATACCATAAACAAAAATCTAATCGTTTTGACTCGTCATTTTCTTCCAAAGTGTGTATAAGTTTTGCTTCGAAAGGTTTCACCTTGTTGGTACGATAAATTTGTTGCAAATGCGATTTGCTAATATTGCCAATTTCTAATGCCCTTCTTCTTAATGATAATTTCGGAAAACGCCTAACAGAATCCATAGCTAATGCAGCTGCAGCATTGTCTTCTTCATTTATGTCGGATTTTGTCTTCTTCACATTTAAAACACTCCCAGTACCCATAAATTTTGTAACAACTTTTTTTTACACCAGTAGCGGAAACAGAATAATTTGGCCAGCGTTCAAGGAATTTTCACCACTCCTTGATAATAATGTTCTTCACCCAAACCATAGCACTGCACAATAAACACTTTTTGTTCTGTTGCTAACATTTTTAAATACAGAAGCTTGCCGTTCGTGACAAACAAAATTGACGTTTCAATTTTCCAAATAAGTAGTACCCCGGGAAACGAACAACAAGGCAGAGCTCAAGTAGCCATGCAACTCGCCAATTATTGCTTCGAATGTCCAATTGTGCGTTTACTTTACTTTTTTTATTGGTTGAGATGAAAGCAAACCTACCCCAAGTTTAATTATGGTAAAGACTTTTTTTAATACAGTTTCAAGTATTTTTAGTGAATTTTCTTAAAAAAAATTCACTAATGAGGAGATCCCGACTTTTGAATTTTGAAAAAATTTCTTCAAATGAGCGCTAATTAGGCACCCCAGAACACATATCCGGGGTCAGTTTCAATTTTTATATGTTTATATATATATATATATATATATATATATATATATATATATATATATATTAGTGAATTTTCGTAGAAAAAATTCACTACTGGGGAGATCCCGACTTTTGAATTTTGAAAAAATTTTTGCAAATGAGCGCGAACTAGGACCCCTAGAACCCATATCCGGGGTCAGTTTCAATTTTTATATGTTTATATATATATATATATATATATATATATATATATATATATATATATATATATATATATATATATATATATATATATATATATGTATCACACCGATAACTCAAAAAATAATGGGCCGATTTTGATAAAATTTGGCATGTACCTTTCTTTTGTTAATAGCTTGGATAAGTTCGTTAGTCAGAAAAATCGGACGAGGTTTTCCGGGAAAATTTTTCATTCGAAAAAAATTCATATCTCAAAAAGTAATAAGCCGATTTTAATAAAATTTGGCACATACCTTCCTTTTGTAAATGGCTTTGACATGTTTGTTAGTCAGGAAAATCGGACGAGGTTTTCCGGGAAAATTTTGAGTTTTCATTTGAAAAAAATTCATATCTCAAAAAGTAATAAGCCGATTTTAATAAAATTTGGCATGTACCTTCCTTTTGTAAATGGCTTTGACAAATTCGTTATTTAGAAAAATTGGACGAGGTTTTCCAGGAAAATTTTGAGTTTTCATTTGAAAAAAATTTTTATCTTAAAAAATATAAAATCTATGATAACCAAATTTGGTAGGTAGGTTTACGATATAAAAAGTAAACTATACACCAAAATTTAGATTTCTATGTTACAAGAAAAAAAATTTATAATAAAATATTTTGTGCCAGATCATTTCTATGAAAATTCACTACCATAACGCACTTGCTGCGTCCAGACTTTATATATATATATATATATATATATATATATATATATATATATATATATATATATATATATATATATATATATATATATATATATATATATACAGTTTCAACAAATCATGATCGTTGTTTAATGGAGCCGCGTAGAATTTCTGTTTGAGATAGCCCCATAAATCAAAGTCCTTTAAGGTAAGATCGGGACTTCTGGGATGCTAAGGTATTGGCCCATATCGACCAATCCACCGCCCAGGAAATTCGCGATCCAACCATTCTCGAAAGATTCCTGTTGCATGTGCTGGGTGGCCGTCATGCTGAAAGTATGCTGTTTGGCCTTGAATAATATTTTCCAGCACTTCCAGATAACTGTACTGGTTCATATTCCGCTCAAAAAATATGGCCCAATTATCCCAGTGTAAGAAACAGCACACCACACGTTTACTTTGTTATGGCATTATCTTCTGCAATTAACTCTATAATTTGGATTCTCCATAGACCAATGCCGTACATTTTGGGAATTTCCACCCCATTAGTGGTGAAAGTGGATTCGTCCGAAAAAAAATAATACTTCTGCCAAAATTGTGATTTTGTAGATATTGCTCGCCATACCATAAACAAAAATCTAATCGTTTTGACTCGTCATTTTCTTCCAAAGTGTGTATAAGTTTTGCTTCGAAAGGTTTCACCTTGTTGGTACGATAAATTTGTTGCAAATGCGATTTGCTAATATTGCCAATTTCTAATGCCCTTCTTCTTAATGATAATTTCGGAAAACGCCTAACAGAATCCATAGCTAATGCAGCTGCAGCATTGTCTTCTTCATTTATGTCGGATTTTGTCTTCTTCACATTTAAAACACTCCCAGTACCCATAAATTTTGTAACAACTTTTTTTTTACACCAGTAGCGGAAACAGAATAATTTGGCCAGCGTTCAAGGAATTTTCACCACTCCTTGATAATAATGTTCTTCACCCAAACCATAGCACTGCACAATAAACACTTTTTGTTCTGTTGCTAACATTTTTAAATACAGAAGCTTGCCGTTCGTGACAAACAAAATTGACGTTTCAATTTTCCAAATAAGTAGTACCCCGGGAAACGAACAACAAGGCAGAGCTCAAGTAGCCATGCAACTCGCCAATTATTGCTTCGAATGTCCAATTGTGCGTTTACTTTACTTTTTTTATTGGTTGAGATGAAAGCAAACCTACCCCAAGTTTAATTATGGTAAAGACTTTTTTTAATACAGTTTCAAGTATTTTTAGTGAATTTTCTTAAAAAAAATTCACTAATGAGGAGATCCCGACTTTTGAATTTTGAAAAAATTTCTTCAAATGAGCGCTAATTAGGCACCCCAGAACACATATCCGGGGTCAGTTTCAATTTTTATATGTTTATATATATATATATATATATATATATATATATATATATATATATATATATATATATATATATATATATATATATATATATATATATATATTAGTGAATTTTCGTAGAAAAAATTCACTACTGGGGAGATCCCGACTTTTGAATTTTGAAAAAATTTTTGCAAATGAGCGCGAACTAGGACCCCTAGAACCCATATCCGGGGTCAGTTTCAATTTTTATATGTTTATATATATATATATATATATATATATATATATATATATATATATATATATATATATATATATATATATATATATATATATATATATATATATATATATATATATATATATATATATATATATGTATCACACCGATAACTCAAAAAATAATGGGCCGATTTTGATAAAATTTGGCATGTACCTTTCTTTTGTTAATAGCTTGGATAAGTTCGTTAGTCAGAAAAATCGGACGAGGTTTTCCGGGAAAATTTTTCATTCGAAAAAAATTCATATCTCAAAAAGTAATAAGCCGATTTTAATAAAATTTGGCACATACCTTCCTTTTGTAAATGGCTTTGACATGTTTGTTAGTCAGGAAAATCGGACGAGGTTTTCCAGGAAAATTTTGAGTTTTCATTTGAAAAAAATTCATATCTCAAAAAGTAATAAGCCGATTTTAATAAAATTTGGCATGTACCTTCCTTTTGTAAATGGCTTTGACAAATTCGTTATTTAGAAAAATTGGACGAGGTTTTCCAGGAAAATTTTGAGTTTTCATTTGAAAAAAATTTTTATCTTAAAAAATATAAAATCTATGATAACCAAATTTGGTAGGTAGGTTTACGATATAAAAAGTAAACTATACACCAAAATTTAGATTTCTATGTTACAAGAAAAAAAATTTATAATAAAATATTTTGTGCCAGATCATTTCTATGAAAATTCACTACCATAACGCACTTGCTGCGTCCAGACTTTATATATATATATATATATATATATATATATATATATATATATATATATATATATATATATATATATATATATATATATATATATATATATATATGTATCACACCGATAACTCAAAAAATAATGGGCCGATTTTGATTACATTTGGTGAATAAATTCCTTTTGCAAATGGCTTAGACAAGTTCGTTAGCCAGGAAAATCGGTCCAGGTTTTCCCGGAAAATTTTGTGTTTTTTTTCGAAAAAAAATTATATCTCCGGAATTAACAAAGTAAGGGCAACCAAATTTCATATGCGGATTTATTTCATTATAGGCAAGTTACCTACCAAAATTTAGCTCCGTAGCTTAAAGGATAAAAAAGTTACAGGCATTCAAAGAAAAATAAATTTGGATTTTCCTCAAAACGTCAAAATTGCGATTTTAAACGTCAAAATTGGTGAGTACATTCCTTTCGCAAGTCGCTTGGATAATTTTGTTAGCCAGGAAAATCCGCCGAGGTTTTCCCGGAAAAATTTGTGTTTTCTTTCGCAAAATATTTATATCTCCAAAATTAACAAAGTAAGGGCAACAAAATTTGGTAAGCTGGTTTATATCGTTATAGGTGTGCCACCTACCAAAATTTAGCTCTGTACGTCAAAAGACAAAAAAGTTATGGGCATTTAAAGAAAAATAAATTGGGGGTTTCCTCAAAACGTCAAAGTGACAATTGAAAACGTCAAAATTCGCAACATTTAGGCAAATAACTTGAATATAATACGATCTATGGAAAGAAAATGTCTCAAGAAGAATGTTTTACATACACCGAACTCTTAGTTTCAACAGTCATTGTCCTTCATTTTACTAAAATATTTCCAGAAAATTCATTTCTAATAGACTCTTTCTCTGGTGCTTGGCAGTAGCCTTAGCTATAGAGTTTATTGTTTAATGGTATATAATTTTTGTCGAATTTTCGTAAAAAATCAATAAAGCTCAATATATTCGTTATTATACAAGATATGAAAAAATATTGTATACATTAATTATACGGTGTTTTGAGCTACATCTTAAAAAATTATTGCGACAATCACAAGGTGGCCCATAAGTCGTTGGTGATACAAATTTTTTTTGTGTCGAAAACGCCTTATTTGTTTGCATTTTCCATCGAAATATAATGCATGTTTGTAAGTTAAGAAATTCTGGAGGCAGCAAGTGCGTTGTGGTTGCGAATTTTGATTAAATGCTTCATATTTGAAAAGCTCAATTTGCTATTAACCTATAAGGTTGACCAGGAAACGGATTTTTTCAGTAACACTTTTGGTTTACTTTTGGAAATTTCTGTACGTTTTCAAACAATCAAGTTATTTTGATGAAACATGGCACATTGTTTTTACTATTTATGTTATACTGGTAATCAAATTTGATGCCTGCTTTTTCTATATAGGTTATACTGGTAACCAAAATTGATGTCTGCTTTCTTAAAAAGAAAACACATATATTTGCAATAAAAACATTTTTATGAAAATTCACTACCATAACGCACTTGCTGCGTCCCGAGATTTTTTAAAGTACACCTAATCACAGAAGCCGTGGAACGTCATAAAAGTCGCAGCAAAAAAAATCATAGTAGGCTGATCTGTTTGAAAATTGAGAGCCTGTCATAAATTTTAATTCTAAACAATTTGTGTTAATAACTTTTTGCGATATCTTCATAAACGAAGGTAATACATTTCATTACATCAGTTATAAACCACCCTGTATATTAATTGATTTTGTTCATTTTCTCAACATCTCAGTTTAAGACAAAGCAGGAGCGATTCCCAGAATATCATAATCTAATTCGAAATTTTTTGTCACTTATACCTTACCCACACTCAATCCGTGGACACACTATATATATATATATATATATATATATATATATATATATATATATATATATATACAGGGTCTCCCAAGTTGAGTAGCCTATTAGATTATTTTCCAAACTATGCATATCTGAATGCTGAAAATTTGCACATGGGGGTTGCAGAAGATGCTCTATCTGAAAAAAATAATTTCCAAAATGGCGCACTTCCGATTATACCAGAAGTAGGTGCTAACTTTGTTATTTTAAATAGAACACCCTGTATATTATTACATATTTAGAATGCTTATTTGATTTTAGGTGGACTTTTATTAACAAACCTTAGTCCTATCTTCAAATGTTTTCGAAATATTTCAATTTTTTCGAAAATTCGAGCCACGAGAAGGCTTTTTTGATAAGTGTATTTTAGCTTTCTGGTGGGTGTGTTAGGATATTTTTTTAAACTGTGCATTGCAGGACAACAAAGGTGTGTTGCGACATTATTGAAACAATATTTCATATACAGGGTGTTTTGTGTAATGTATATGAATTCCGTAGCTTTCAAACTCAAAAAAATTGTTTATTTCAAATAGAACAGCCTGTATTTTATTATTTTATCAAATGGTTCCGAAGACACTCTTTCAAACTGTATTAGCATTCCCTATACCTAAAAACGATTTTTCTTGAGTTATTGACATTTTTTAGAAAAAAGCACAGAATTCCGCAAAAAAAAGTTAATTAATTAACTTATTCAATAGAATACCCTGTATTTTGTTGTTTTATCAGATGCACTAGAAGTCACTATTTAAAACTGTATTAGCATTCCCTATACCTAGAAACCTTTTTTTTGAGTTGTTAACAATTTAATAAAAAAAAGTACAGAATTCGGCCAATACAGTATTATGTTAATAATGTATGCATTTATGTATGTATTTATGTATGTATGTGAATGTCTGTCACACATAAAAGAAATTATATTATCATAGGAATTGTTCAAATTGTCCACCATTTGCATTAACACATCTTTCCAAGCGAGATAGAACTCCATCACTTGTTGCACGCTGTATTTCGAAGGGATTAAGGTTGTCGAGACTATTTCGAACTCGGTTTTCAAGTTCTTCTCTTGAATTAACTGGAGTTGCATAAACGTCTGACTTGATCTTGCCCCACAAGTAAAAATCGAGCGGCGTCAGATCGGGTGACCGTGAAGGCCAAACATATCTTCCTCCGCGTCCTATCCACCTATCTTCGAACACTTCATTCATGTACACCTTGACATCTGCTGAAGAATGCGCAGGGGCACCATCTAGTTGATACCAACAATTGATATGATGGTTGAGGGGTAGAGTGTCCAGGAAATCACTGACTGTGGTTCGTAAGATTCTTAGGTACTGATTGGAGGTAAGGTTACTATCGTAAATACAGTAAGAAATTTTATTGTCCATTAGAAGAGCAAATACATTAAAACTAAATTTATTCTGGAAACAGCGCTCTCTTATCACATGAGGATTTTGATGTGCCCAGTGATGCGAATTGTGTCTGTTAAAAATTCCTTCATGTGAAAACTTGGCTTCGTCTGTCCAAATTATATTTTTTATAAAGGAGGGACTATTTTGGTGACGATCCAGGAGCCATTGACAAAATTCCACTCTTCGTGTTGCATCACTAGGTTGTTGAAAATTCACAGTTGTAAATTTATAATCGTGCATATTGTGCTTACGCAATATTCTATGTATTGTCGAATGCGACAGGTTCAAATCAGCTTCAGCAGTTTTTACTGATGCCTGGGGATGGGCTTTAAAATACGATAATACAGTGATTTCAACGTCTTCGTTTCCTGTTAGTGGTGCGTTTCTTGATGAGTTTTTCATATGGCAGCTACCAGTGCTCAAGAAGTTTGATTCGTACCTTCTGAATTTTTTAATTGTCATTGGTGGTACCTCAGGATACCGTTCGTTGAACATTCGACATGTCCTGCTGGCAATTCTGCTACACTCCCCGTAAAAGTAAAACAAATTGAGCAATTGTTCATGTGAGTAGTTACGGCTTTCCATTATACTCTTGAGTCGTAATTTATTTTATTTTTATTTATCTATTTATGATAATTCGCCCAACACGATATACAAGATATAACAATAATAATTATTGTTCACACAAACATACATCAACTCAGGTAATAAAACAATAATGTCACATTACTGAAACGTCAAACTGTAGACAGCACTCTAATAAGTTTATTAACTAACTTATTTTTGTGGCATTCTGTGCTTTCTTCCAAAAGTTGTAAATAACTCAAGGAAAATGGTTTTTAGGTATAGGGAATGCTAATACAGTTTTAAATAGTGACTTCTAGTGCATCTGATAAAACAATAAAATACAGGGTGTTCTATTGAATAAGTTAATTAATTAACTTTTTTTGCGGAATTCTGTGCTTTTTTCTAAAAAATGTCAATAACTCAAGAAAAATCGTTTTTAGGTATAGGGAATGCTAATACAGTTTGAAAGAGTGTCTTCAGAAGCATTTGATAAAATAATAAAATACAGGGTGTTCTATTTGAAATAAACAAGTTTTTTGAGTTTGAAAGCTACGGAACTCATATACATTACACAAAACACCCTGTATATGAAATATTGTTTCAATAATGTCGCAACACACCTTTGTTGTCCTGCAATGCACAGTTTAAAAAAATATCCTAACACACCCACCAGAAAGCTAAAATACCCTTATCAAAAAAGCCTCGTGGCTCGAATTTTCGAAAAAATTGAAATATTTAGAAAACATTTGAAGATAGGACTAAGGTTTGTTAATAAAAGTCCACCTAAAATCAAATAATCATTCTAAAAATGTAATAATACACAGGGTGTTCTATTTAAAATAACAAAGTTAGCACCTACTTCTGGTAGAACCGGAAGTGCGCCATTTTGGAAATTATTTTTTTCAGATAGAGCATCTTCTTCAACCTTCATGTGCAAATTTTCAGGATTCAGATATGCATAGTTTGGAAAATAATCTAATAGGCTACTCAACTTGGGAGACCCTGTATATATATATATATATATATATATATATATATATATATATATATATATATATATATATATATATATATATATACATATATATATATATATATATATATATATATATATATATATATATATATATATATATATATTTCAGCAAGAAAAAATTGGTCACCATCAAGCGGCAATGACTTCCAAACATTGTGGAGATAATAATCGGGTCAAATTAAACAAACTAATGTTGCAAATCTTTAACAATATTTAATCATTTCAAAAGAATCTGGGTAAAACCAACGTTTCTCGGAAAGCATAGGATGGTAAGTCCAGCGGAGATTGCGTAAACAGCAACAAGACTGAGTCGCGCCAGCCCGCGATACATGCAGAAATTAATACTGCTCAATTAAGTATATTCCCGCTATCAGAACTGATTAACATTCTCACGCTAGAACAGTGTGTAGCCATAATAATAAATATACAGTTAAGTTTGTGTTAATGTATACATCATGAATAAACATATTCTATAGTGCGTTTTAGAGAAAAAACAGCATAAAGTTACTGGAATAAACAATAAATATAGTAAGTACTGAGATGCATTTCTCATTTTTTAACTAAATTTTAAAAAAATCTTGACTCGGGAAGTGCCTTATTGTAGCAACTTTTCAGAAGAATTAGACTTTACTTTTAACAAATTTTTGTAGAAAAAAATTCGCGAGTATTTCAACATTTTTTTAGCGAGTTTGGACCAAAACCTACGAGCCCTGTCTCAGTGAAGTTGGCCCAACTAACAAAACTATGTTTCTTAAAGAAATTGACCTTCACTATGTGAAAACTGGAACCTAGGATGAGTACTAATAAGTACACTTGGAGAACCCAAATCACCACAACACATATTTCAGAGACTTTACGATCGTTTCGTTGACCATGTCAACATCTTTAGAGGAAGAAAATTCTGAATTCAGAACATGGTCAACGAAACGATCGTAAGGTCTCTAAAATATGTGTTGTGGTGATTTGGGTTCTCCAAGTGTACCGAATTCAGAATTTTCTTCCTCTGAAGATGTTGACATGGTCAACGAAACGATCGTAAGGTCTCTGAAATATGTGTTGTGGTGATTTGGGTTCTCCAAGTGTACTTATGGAATTGACCTTGTTAACGGAAAATTTATTAAAAACTTATATGTATTACTAATTACATAGGAAACGTTTATTCATTTTTGGTCTATTATATTATATTTGAAGTAACAAAGAAAAAGAAATTGTAAGAAATTCCTAATATTGTCGATAACAAAAAACAACGAAACTAAATAAAAAAATACCACTGTGTTACATCGCCTTTTCAACATATTACCGCTTCGATAGGTCTAGGTATAGTGTCAACTAGTGTTTGGCATCCATCTGGAGTAAAACTATTCCAGATTTCTTAAAGACGAGTGCGCGACTCTGTGACGGTTCTTACGGACTGTGATCAATCCTTCATGATACTATGCCACAAGGTTTCGATAGGCGAGAGGTCTGGCCTATTGGGTGTCCATTTTAAAAGAGGAATATTGTTTTCTAACATCCAGTCTTTTACTTATTTAACCGTATGACAAGCGGCACCATCTCTCTGGAAGATACATTCGATGTTATTGAACCTCATCTGTTCGATTTGTGGTTTCAAATTATTTTGAAGGACGCAAATGTATTTATTAGCGTTCTTAATTCCATTTGCAACGTGTAAATTTCCTACTCCTCTAGCTGACATGAACCCCCAAATCATCACAGAGGCTGGAAAATTGATTTTTTAAAAGGCAATGTGAAAAATTTCTTCTTTAGTTCTTATGATTCGGTTTCCACTATCACCAATGCAAACATCGAATATAGCTTCATCCCTCCATATATAATTGAGCTTCGCGGGTTTGTGACCAATATTTATGCTTCCTTGCTCACATACGTATATTTTTCTTTTGCCTCTTTGTTAGTAAGGGCTTTTGTTTTGAATACGGAACGTAAAATTAAACGGATAAAATGCGGAAACAATTGGGCTTGCCTTGTAAGTTTTAAATCCTAGTTTTTGAGCAGCACTGTGAGCCCTGCTTCTCTCGAAAGCATTTACCCGTTGCCTGGTTTCATAATACTATCAATTCGGTGTAATTAGCCCTACGATTCTGCATGATGGTCCTTCTGGGGGCTGGTGATGAATTACGTACAGTGAATTTTTGTCGCTGGATTCTCAACTGCTTAGATAACAATCAAGACTTCTTGCCTTACATTCTATGGACAGATGAATCGTGTGTTAAGCAGCGTGGAGTGATTAACTTCCATAATCAGCATGTTTGGGCGCACGAAAATCCCCATGCCACCAGGACAAGAAAATTCCAACATGAATTTTGTGTTAACGTTTAGATTGGAGTTATTTATAACAGTTTGTGCGAACCCTTTTTCTTGCCTAATCGAGTAAATGCAGCTAATTTTTTGAAATTTTTGGAAACAGACCATGCTGATATATGGGATGATGTTTCATTAATTCGGAGAGCCCTACCTTGGTTTCAGCTAGATGGTTGCCAGGCTCATTATGGAAGAAACATTCCAAATTGGCTCAACGCGAATTTTCCAGACAAATAGATCGGGCGCGGTGGTCCAGTTTCGTGGCTTGCACGATCACCCGATCTCACACCTATCGATTTTTTTGTGTGTGGTTTCCTTAAGGCAAATGTTTATGCCACTCCGGTCACAACCATTGAAGAACTGAAGCTGCGAATAGAAAACGCTTGTCAACAGATAAGGATTCATCATTTAGTTGGTATACAAAGATCCGCTAAGCTTTGCATTGAGCAAAACGGTATTCATTTTGAAAATTTGCTTTAGACATAGTAAGAATTTATTTTTATTGTTAATGTAATTAAGCTTGTTTGTAGAAATTAATAGACAATACAAAGTTTTGTTCAAAGAGCCGTTTATTAATTGCCATTGATTTTCACATGCATTAAAATTGATTTTTTTTTCTCGAAAACGGTGCACGATATCGATGTGAACCAAGAGGTATGTTTTTCTTCCAAACTAATTGTAGATTCCAAAAATACTTCTGAAAACAGAACAAACAGTGGCGTATCATTTTTCCATTGATGAATAGCCATGGACGCCCCTGTAACTCCGGCACTGGATAAACTAATTTTTTTAAATTTTTCATGCAAAAATTTGCTGTGTGTAGTTGTGAAACTGTGCGGATTTTTATCAAAACAGTTTAAGCAGTTTTGGAACTATAATATATTTTTACTTTTTTTTATAAAATTTTGACTTCCTGTATATTCCAAATCTATATGTCGATAGCGGTTCATCTAGCAAACTACCGTTATTTCGACGCATAGAATACGATGTTTGAGTTTGGTTACTATAGACTAACTCACGCTGTATATATATATATATATATATATATATATATATATATATATATATATATATATATATATATATATATATATATATATATATATATATATATATATATAGGGTGGAGCATTTCTGCGGTAAAGCTCAATATCAATGTTATTGTTACGTTTTCTCCGGGTTCTGGATAAGTGAGACTTTAAATTTTAACAAAACAACTTTATTTACACTCTAAATATGGATACAATAAAATTTCTAGAATGTCTCTCTCACAAAACACTTAATTTACTGTCTACAATTACTAATCTGCACACAAGTCTCTACACTGGTACTACAGTAGCTACTCTCTTAACACTTTACACTGTTTCTTCAAGTCACTACGACATTCTCTTACTCAACTCAACTCCTCGGGCTGGCTTGCTTTCACTTTTATATACTCGCCGTACCTTCCCCTCCTTTCTAGAGCGTTCCATTCCAGAACGTTCCAGTACCTTCTTTTACTAGAAGGTTCTGTGAATACAGATCGGTCCCGTGTGTATACAGGGGGATGTATAACGTAGCTAGGTCCGCTATGTCCTCGTTCGGTGGTGGTCTCGTCATGTCGATTGGTAGCCGCATCTCTCTTCCGGTCAACATCATGGATGGAGTGTAGCCGGTAGATTCATGCTGAGAGCTTCTGTAAGCTAGGAGGAACAGAGGTATCAGCTTGTCCCAGGTTCTCTGATTCTCGTCAACAAACATAGCAAGATACTGATTGATGGTCCTGTTATGCCGTTCTACCATGCCGTCTGATTGAGGGTGGAGTGGCGTTGTTCTCGTTTTCTTTATGCCTAGCAAGTCCATTAGGCTCTTCCAGACCTCTGATTCGAAATTCCGGCCCTGGTCGGTGTGAATCTCCAAGGGTACGCCATGCCGTGATATGACATTTTCCATCAGGGCTTCTGCTACGGTCGTTGCCTCTTGGTTGGGGATCGGCGCAACTTCAGGCCATTTCGAGAAGTAGTCCATCGCCACCATTATGTATCTGTTCTCAGACTCTGTGATGGGAAAAGGTCCTGCGATGTCTACGGCAACTCTCTCCCACGGTGTACCTGAGATGTACTGCATCATTTTTCCTCTGGATCGGGTCTTTGGTCCTTTCTTTGAAGCACATTGGTCACACCTTTTGCACCATTCTTCCACGCTTCTTCGGCAGTTTATCCAATAGAAGCGGTCTCTCACTCTGGCAAGAGTCCTGTTGACCCCAAAGTGGCCTCCACTTCTACTATTGTGTAACTCTTGAAGAACACTGTCTATGCACTCACTTGGCACAACGGTCTGGTATATACAGTCTCTACCATCGGCAGTTTCCCATTTTCGAGTGATCATGTCATTCTTTAGACACAATGAGTCCCATTGTAGCCAGTAGCCTTTAACCTCCGCCCCAAACCGGGACACATCGTGCCACTCAGGTCTTTTCCCCTTTTGTAGCCATTCTCTAATATTTTTCAAGTCTGGATCTGTCTTCTGTGCGTCTCTGATGTATTCAAGATTTACGTCTAGATCGGTGTTATTCTCCTGTCCTGCCACCAGTTGTTTGATCTGATGAGTTACTTTATCGATCTCTTTGTTCTCTTGTCGCTCGCAAAATTTACATTCATGCACTGAACATGGTCTTCTTGACAGGCTGTGTGCATTGGCGTGACTTCTTCCTTTTCGATGTTCAATCCGGAAGTCGTAGCTCTGCAGTTTCTCTATCCATCGGGCTATCTGTCCTTCGGGATTTCTAAAGTGCAGAAGCCATTGCAGAGCAGAGTGATCCGACCTCACGCGGAATGTTCTTCCATACAGGAAGCTGTGGAAATGTTCGATGGATCTTACAACTGCCAGCAGTTCTTTCCGGGTTACACAGTAATTCCTTTCTGCTTTTCCGAACGTTTTGCTGAAGTAGCCTATCACAACTTCTTCTCCGGCTTGGAGCTGCGAGAGTACTGCCCCAATGCCATACTGGGAAGCATCGGTGTCCAGTATGAACAGTCCTTCGTCCCGAGGATAAGCCAGTATAGGAGCAGTGAGAAGACGATGTTTGAGTTCTCTAAAAGACTCTTGGCAATCTGGTGACCAGATGAACTCGACCTTATTTTCAGTCAGGCTATGCAGAGGTTTCGCAATGCTGCTGAAGTACTTCACAAAGCGTCGGTAGTAGCTGCAAAGTCCCAGAAAACTTCTGACCTCATGTTTGTTCCTCGGCACAGGCCAGTCTCTTACTGCCTTTATTTTCTCTAGATCAGTTTCTATCCCTTTCTCAGAAACGACATGTCCGAGGAAACTCACTTTCTTCTGGAAGAGGGCGCATTTCTTGGGATTAAGTTGCAGATTGGCACCTCTCAGCCTGGAGAAAACTTGCTTCAGATTCGACAGGTGTTCATCGAAAGTCCTTCCAATCACCATGACATCATCGAGATACACCAGGCATGTTTTCCATATCAGTCCTCTCAGCACTAACTCCATTAGTCGCTCGAAGGTGGCAGAAGCATTACATAAGCCGAATGGCATGACCTTGAATTGGTACAACCCATTCCCGGTTGAAAAAGCAGTCTTCTCCTTATCGTCTTTATGGAGTTCTACCTGCCACTAGCCACTTTTCAGGTCTAATGTAGAGAACCACTTTGATCCGGCCAAAGTGTTCAAAGTGTCGTCGATCCGGGGCAGGGGATAACTGTCTTTCTTGGTGACATCATTCAGCTTCCTATAGTCCACGCAAAATCTCATAGTGCCGTCTTTCTTGGTGACCAAAACTACTGGGGACGACCAAGGACTATTAGACTCCTCGATCACACCATCTTCCAGCATTTCGTTAACCATCGCCTTGATTTCTGATTGCTTGGCAAAAGGCAGTCTTCTCGGTGGCTGTCTAATTGGTCTTGCGTCGCCAGTATTAATTCTGTGTTGCACTAGACTCGTACGACCTGTGATTTTATCTTGAGCGAAGATATCAGCCTCCTCCAATACGAACTTCAGGGCCATCTCCATCTCCATATTGTTCAATTGGCCCCATGAATTCTTGAACCGCTCTACTATTTCTACTGGCAGTCTTCTGTCTAATGCAGTGGGTGTCACGTTTTTGGACAACATCACTCGGTCAATGGGTTCGCAAGTGGCGATAACCTCACCTTTCTTCAATGTGACCCTGTTAGTTTGTACGTTAGCCACTCTTATGGGTATTGTCTTCTTCGGGTCTACTAAGCATCGTGCGACGAGGGCACCATCACGTCTATCTTTTAGGGGCTCCGCTATGAGAGCAGACATACAATCAAGTTTCTTCTCTAGTCTGGCTCTGACAATCTTCTCACTGTTACCAGCAATCCGTGTATCCTCGTCGACAATAAGTCTCACCCTGGGATTAGCTTCGCCTGCTGTTGGAGATAAATACAACTCTTCGTTACCGATTTTCAAGATCTTATTCTGGAAGTCTACTGATAGGACATCTAAATCTTCCATTAAATCCAGGCCCAGAATAAATTCGTCGACGATTTCTGCGACGACAGCCCTTACCTGTAGCTCAGTACTGCCCAGCCTAATGTAAACAGTGGCCTCCCATGCACGGGTATTCTATCTCCTTTTGCCGTCTCCAACACAGGCTGTTTGTTGGTCGTGAGTGCCGACCTGTTTGGCAACATGTCTGGACGTACAACGGATCTAGTGGCACCAGTATCGATGGTGAAACTGCATTGTCTTCCGTCTATGCTGCCAGGTATAACGAGGCTCTCGCGGTAGCGTCGGATAGTGGAGACCCTGACCTTGGGGCCTTGGGTCTCGCATGCCACGTGTCGCCCACCTACACTGGCGTCAGGTCGTTTTCCCTGATGGCGCTCCCTGTTGGTGTATTCTTGTCTTCTGCGAGCCACCGGTTGGGTTTGTGAGCACTGCCTACTTATGTGCCCTTTCCTACCACACTTGTAGCATTCTATGTGCGACCAATCTGATTTCGTCTTACGTGCTCCAACCGTTGCAGTGAGCTTGCTTATGGCTTCCTTCATCAACTTCATTTCTTGCCTTAGTTCCTCTGTCGCGTCTGCATGGTCCTCTATCTCCTTCACTTCGCGCAGCCTGTTGCGGCGAGGTTGAGATGCATTCTTGGCTGCTTCAAATTCCAAACCATAAATGACGCAGCCTGTAAGTGTTTTTAACCTTCCGAGCCTTAAAGCTTGTTGCATTTCATTGTCAAGTACCCCATCGATGAAGGTCTGGACGGTAATCTGGTTGACAAATTCTTCTGGGGCTTGGGGATATGCCAGTCGCACAATTTTCTCCACTTCGGCACTAAATTCTTGCAGCGTCTCATTTGGCTTTTGGACCCTTGACTTTAGTTTTGTCTGGTAGACCTGGCTCATGTACTTGTTACCATATCTCAAATCTAGGGCCTGTATCACTGTTAAGTAGTTTTGCTGTTTCGACCCCGGGATGTTCTGGAGGATTTCTAGGGCTTTACCTCGAAGCGAGAGAATTAGAGCAGTTGCTGCCTGTTGTTCGCTCCACCCATTGCTGAGAGCTGCCGCTTCAAACTGCCTCCTGTACATGGGCCACGATGTTTCTCCGTCAAAAGTCGGCGGCTTCAAGGTTCCATGAGGCTGCTGCACGATTGGCATATTTTCTTCCAGACGATTTTGAACTGGGGACATTCCAATAACTCCTCTTGGTGGAGTTCTATCAGTCTGGCCCATCACCTGTTCTGTCAGTTCTCTATGTCTGACTTCTGTGCCTTTCATCATCATCTTCATTTGTTCTTTCAACCCTTCAACTTCTTCCCATCGTTTGTTCCAATCCTCTGTTGCATTTTCCACTTTACTGTTCACCACTCCTATTTTATTGTCCATATTTTCTACTTTCTTGTCCACATTTTCTACTTTCTTGTCCACATTTTCTATTTGTTCGTTGATCTGTTCAATTTCTTCTTTTACATCGATTCTCATATTGTGGAACATACTTCGAAGGTCTTCTTTATCTTCTTGTGGCCTTCTCTCGTCTTCTTCACGCCGTCTTCTTTCATCTTCTTGGCGCCGTTGTTCGTCTTCTTCGCGCTGCCTCTTGAGGTCTTCTTTATCTTCTTGTCGCCGTTGTTCGTCTTCTTCGCGTTGTCTTTTCAGTAAGTCCATCAACTCTTTGATTTCAGCCATCTTGTCGTAGTCAGTCGATCTAGTGTTTACCATTTACAGCTAGCTTAGTTGTCCACTTCTTCACTCACTTATCCCACACTTCTGACACCAAATTGTTACGTTTTCTCCGGGTTCTGGATAAGTGAGACTTTAAATTTTAACAAAACAACTTTATTTACACTCTAAATATGGATACAATAAAATTTCTAGAATGTCTCTCTCACAAAACACTTAATTTACTGTCTACAATTACTAATCTGCACACAAGTCTCTACACTGGTACTACAGTAGCTACTCTCTTAACACTTTACACTGTTTCTTCAAGTCACTACGACATTTTCTTACTCAACTCAACTCCTCGGGCTGGCTTGCTTTCGCTTTTATATACTCGCCGTACCTTCCCCTCCTTTCTAGAGCGTTCCATTCCAGAACGTTCCAGGACCTTCTTTTACTAGAAGGTTCTGTGAATACAGATCGGTCCCGTGTATATACAGGGGGATGTATATACAGGATGATCCAAATGTGGTCACCACTCCTATGTTACACAAGAGGTGTTTCTCGAACTATAAGATCTCTCTGCGTATACAGGGTGTAAGGGTTTCTCTGCGTATACAGGGTGTATATACAGGATGTTCGGAATGTGCAGACCTCAGTTATCCGTTCCGACGGGGTACAAGTTGGTAACTTCGTTATTTCTGGTCCTAGAGGGTTGAGACTTCGCCTGTGGGGGGTCACCCCAGACACCCCCAGGGGGTGGGGAGGCGGTGTTGCCAGATTGTGCAAAAATTCCCAGATGTTGGGGGAAATTCTGGAGATGTGGCAACACCGCACCTACGTCTATTGAAGTGCTTTGTAACATTATTATTCACAATACAAAAAAAATGTATTACAATAATTACAGAGAATCACAGGCTGCACCTTCTAAAATTATTTGTGATTATACCGGATGTCTCATATTTTCAAGCCAAAGCCAACATACTTTTTTAAATGGAACAGCCTGTATGTTATTTAATTTTTGGAACTCTCTCTTAATTTTAAGTCTAATTTGTAGAAATGTATTTTAGCTACAGTGCTTTGTTTTAAAGATATTTTGAATTTTTTTTTTTTAATTCATCTGCAGCTTGTAAATGTCGTTATTTTACTGATTATTAAAATTATAGATTCCAATGTGTTCTGTTGTTCGTCCATAGATGACATCACATTGTAGTATAAACGACGTGTTTACTTATACAGGGTGTTCGTCAATAGCAATTAAAGTTGGGCACATTCTAAGTCCAAAAACTCATTTTTTTCAGATGGAAGATCCTATATTTTATGTTGTGAAAAGCAAGGCCTCGTCTTCAGCTGCAACTTTTGTTAAGTACTCAATATGTCAAAAACTGCCCGTTTTTATATTATTTACATTTATATTCACATACCATGATTATATTATATATACAATACGATGTAAAATAGTAGGTCATTGAGAAATGACAGATTCCAGATTGTTAATTAATCACTGTCCGTTTATTGTCAGTAACTACTAGTAAAGTTGTACTAAGAAGACAAAAATGCATTTTTCTCTAGAAGAATTAACCGATATGCTTTGGGTTTTGGGAGAATGTTTAAGAAATTGTCTATTAGCCAATATAGTGTATCACCAGAAGTTTCCCTAACGAAAGCAACTCACCAAGACATCGTTTGAGAGACTAGTGGAGCTGGTTCTGTTAGGTACGAGTCACACGAAAAAACCAAAACAATTACCACTGAGAACAATGAATTCAATGTGTTGCTCACTACCTATGACGAGCCTCTTCTTGGCGCCCGGGAGATAGCAAGCCGCCAGAACATTAGTCGTAGGTCGGTACAGATGATATTACACAAACACAAGATTCATACATATCATCTTCAGCTGCACCAAGAGCTCACTAATAACGATTACCATAGAAGGACTGCATTTTGCCAGTGGGAACAGCAAAAAATACGGACGACTAGATGCTTCTCAGATACTATTTTATTTGGGGATAGAGCTACGTTACATAGAAACGGAACTGTAAATGGGCACAACTTCCATTTCTATGCAACAAGCAATCCCCATATAGTAATGGTCTTTAAATGTTTGGGGTGGCATTGTAGGAGAGTATGTAGTGGGACCACATTTTTTCGAGGAATGTTAAATGGGGCGATGTATCTAGATTTTTAGGAAACTACTTACCCGTATGACTAGAAGATGTGCCACTTACTATACGTCAAAAAATGTGGTTCCTCCATGATGATGTTCCAGTGCATCACACAGGTCCCATTAAAAATTATCTTAATGGAAAATTTCAAGAGAGCTGAATTGGAAGAGGAGGACCAGTTGCATGGCCAGCGCGGTCACAGATCTCACTAAAATCAATATCTCCATGTGGGGCTATGTCAAAAATTTGATATACGTATCGCAGCCGTCCACCAAGGAAGAAACGGAAGGCAAGACCATGAGACCTTCCGAAGCATCGATGTTAATATGTTGAGAAGAGTAACTCAATCATTTGAATATCGATTGCAGTATTGCATTGACGTTTCGGAAGGTACGTTTGATCATTTGCTGTAAGTAGGTAAATATTCATATCTACTGTTTTTATATTTAATTGTTTAACGCTGAAACATTTTTGTGTCTTTCTTTTTAATTATTTCATATTCGATTGTTAAATTCTACACCGTGAAATTCTTATAATAAATGTTTGTAATGTGATGTATTATTTTTTTTACTCAGAAACGAAGATTTCTATGAAAATTAATTATTTATTAATATCGTTCACTTCATAAATATTTTCTTTGTCGATGGCCTACTACTTTACTTCGTATTGCTCTTATAAATCATGGTATGTGAATATAAATGTAAATAATATAAAAACTTGCAGTTTTTAACATATTGAGTACTTAACAAAAGTTGACGCTAAAGATGAGGCGTTGCTTTTCAGACATAAAATACAGGGTGTTGAATTTGAAAAAAAGCGGTTTTCGGACTGATAATGTGCTCAACTTTAATCCATATTTACGAATACCCAATAAATAAACACATCGTTTATATTACAGCATTGTGATGTTATACGCTAGAAATGTACTTCTACAAATTAGACTCAAAAATAAAAAAGAGGTCCAAAAATTAAGAAATGTACAGGCTGTTCTATTAAAAAAAAAGTATGTTTGTTTTGTCCTGCAAATATGGGATGATCACAAATAATTTTAGAACGTGCAGCCTGTGATTGTCTATAATTTTTGTGATTACATTTTTTAGCGAATTTTCTTTAAAAAAATTCATTAATGAGAAGATCCCGACTTTTGAATAGTGAAAAAATTCCTTCAAATGAGCACTAATTAGTCCCCCAAGAACACATATCCGGGATCAGTTTCTATATATATATATATATATATATATATATATATATATATATATATATATATATATATATATATATATATATATATATATATATATATATGTGTATGTGTATGTGTATGTATGTATCACACCGATAACTCAAAAAATAATCGGCCGATTTTGATCAAATTTGGTGAGTACCTTCCTTTTGCCAGTGGCTTGGATAAGTTTGTTAGCCAGGAAAATCTGCTCAGTTGAAATAAATTAAAGAATGATTTGTTTTAATTTGACAGACGGATTCGCCCGGTCAGTTTCAATTCTGAGCTGACCTTAAATGTATGGATGAAATTATAATGCGTGTTTGTAAGAAAATAAATTCCGGACTCACCAAGTGCGTTATGGTAGCGAATTTTTATTGAATGCCTCAAATTTGAATAGCTCAATTTGCTATTAACCTATAAGGTTCGTTGGCCAGAAAACTAGTTTTTTTGGGAACATTTTAAGTTTATTTTCGAAAAATTTTTGTACATTTTCAAACAGTAAAGTTATTTTCATGAAATATGGTACATTTTTCTACTATATATGTTATACTGGTAACCAATTTTGATGTCTGCTTTCTTAAAAATAAAGACACATATTTGCTATTTAAAACATTTTAATGGAAATTCACTATTATAACTCACTTGCTGCGTCCAGACTTTTTTTATTAGGAATAATAATGGAAAAATTAGCTTTACCGCAGAAATGCGCCACCCTGTATATATATATATATATATATATATATATATATATATATATATATATATATATATATATATATATATATATATATATATATATATATATATATATATAAACTGACCCTGGATGTTGGTTCTATGGGGCCTAGTTCGCGCTTATTTGAAGAAACTTTTCCAGTCAAAATCTCCTCATTAATGAGTTTTTTTTAAAGAAAATTCACTAAAACGCAGACATGGGGACACAAAGATCAGCAATAGAAAAACGAATAAAAATATGCTAGATGATGTGAGGGGGGGAAAGAGAATTGCTTGCCTTTGGGCTGTGATGATAGAAAATTAATAATAATGAAGAGATTAGCAACTCTATGACTTCATATCCATAGACTAAATAAATTGCAGCACATGATTTACGAGAATATCGATATCTGGTTAGCTTTGACCGTTTTATACTTGTTTAAAATTTTATACATAAGTTAATTTAGTTTGCATCCTTGCTCCTTATTTTGGTTTGTCCCTGTCGAGCTATGTAGAAAATAAAAAAGTCTGGACGCAGCTAGTGCGTTATGGAAGTGAATTTTTATAAAAATGCTTTGAATAGCAAATATGTCTTTTTAATGCAAGCAGTCATCAATTTGGTTACCGGTATAACCTATATAGTAGAAACATTGGGACATATTTTATCAAAATAACTTATTGTTTGAAAATGTATAACAATTTTCCAACAATAAACTTTAAATGTTGGTTTCCTAGCCAACAAACCTTAGGTTAATAGCAAATTGAGTTATTGAAATTTGAAGCATTTGATGAAAAATTGCTACCAAAACGCACTTACTGCGTCTCGATTTTTTTCTTACAAACATATTTCGATAAAAAATGCAATAAAATAATGGTGTTCGAAAAAAAATTGTAGGGATCACCAACGACTTATGGGCCAGCCCGTGATTGTCAAAATAATTTTATAAGATGCAACTCAAGACACCCTATAATTAAGTTATACAATTTTTTCTCGTCTCTAGTATATAATAATTATATTGAGCTTTACCGTAGAAATGCGTCACCCTGTATATATGTAAACAGATAAAAACTGAATGTAAACCCGGATATGGATTCTAGGGGGCCCAGTTTGCGCTCATTTGAAGAAATCTTTTTAAAATTCTAAAGTCGCGGTCTCATCATTGACGAATTTTTTGTACGAAAATTAGCTAAAAATTATGGACCGTTAAACCATAAACTTAACTAAAACTGCCGCCAAAGCATCAGAGAGAAAATAACTAACCTGTTGCATATCAACCCTTTTTGTAAAACTTCGATCCTTTGTATCTGTTGACAAAACATAACAAACACTGTTTAGTCCACCCACTAACATTAATAAAGTCGTAGAGGAATAATTTGCACTTTTATATTAAAATTCCCAAATAACACAAATAATGTGTCTACTGAAATTGAAAACAAATAAACGATCTAATAATATACGATAAACGTCAGATACAGCGTGTAACTGACCTGCGCAATGATATCAAATGTTCCGTTGCTACGTAACAACTCAGACATACTAGATATCATATACCTATAAACCAGTTTTTACCATTGTCACTAAAAAGCGGTGATATTAAAAATGAATGTTTCAAATTTGAATAGCTCAATTTTCTGTAAACCTAGAAAGCTGAATTTAGGTACATAGTTCGGTCTTTCCCAAAGCAACATGTCCACCAAATGTCATCCAAAAAGCTTTGTAATTTTCGGAGAAAAAATTTTGTTTTGAAAGAAAACTCAAAAATTTTCCGGAGAACCTTTATCCGATTTTCCTGGCTAACGAACCCATCCAAGCTATTAATAAAAGAAAGACACTTGCCCAGTTTCATCAAAATCAGTTAATTATTTTTTGAGTTATTGAGTTATCGGTTGGATACCTATATATATATATATATATATATATATATATATATATATATATATATATATATATATATATATATATATATATATATATATATATATATATATATATCGAAACTGACCCCGGATATGGGTTCTAGGGGCCCACATTCGCGCTCATTTGAAAAAAATGTTTGTAAAGTCTCACCATCGATACCTCTCTGTTAGTGATTTTTTTTAAATAAAAATAAATCTATAGGTGAATTTCTATCTACTTATTATCGATTGTTTCCATGAACAACCAAAGCATTGAGATACAGAACCAACGAACAATAACGTAGGTATTGGACATTTCAGCTCACAAAATAATAGTAATAGTCACAACGGTTTCTGTATTTTTTGTTTCCTTAACGTCGTTTCCACGACTATGCCACATCACCGACGCCAAGAAGCAGTTTCACTTCACCATCCTAAAAATTTTGTCGAACCCCTCCGTATGTAAGGAGGGTAGGGATACTTAACGCGCCCAACATCGCATGATACGGCACGGCAGCTTTGCGCCCCCTCCGAGGAGTTTTTCTTCATAATTATTTGTAGTAGGTATACCAGTGATTTTTGTATTGTAAATTATTTCAGATAATGAATATTCTATGGCACATAAACTTCTAACAATTTATTACCCAATTTTTCAGTTATAGGTATCTATTTATAGAAGGTTCGATGCCCGAAACCATTTCGCAGAATGGACAGCAGTAAACAACAATATACGTGTATATCTTTGAAGTGGTTCCCAGTTTATAACTTGTATATAAGATGATCTAATGTTATTCGCGGAAGACACAATATAAAGATAAAACTCCTACATAAACCTGACCTTCACTATAAGGTTGCGTTCACGTTACCCGAACAATTAATTGCTGTAGCGTTTTTTTATTGGATTTTAACAGGACAAACTGACTGATAAAATTGCGACTCTATAATTCTATAAAGCTTACAAAAATAATGTCTATTGAACGCGAGTATAGTCTAAGCCAGCGATTCTCGCCTGTGGGGCCGCCCCCCAGGGGAGCGTGATAAAACTGAAGGGGGACGCGAGCATACTGAGAAAAACATTAAAAAAATATTATTTAAAAAAGTGCTTTAATTTACCGAAATAAAAGCAATTACATGGAATTGTATCAGTGCTACACAATGTACTTAATAATTAACTTATAAATATTAAATTAAAAACAAAGATTAATAATTATTCATGACTCTTGGGCCCGTCTTGCAGAGCAAAGTTTTTCGAAAGGAGGTTCAGTATTGACAATTCATGCTTTAAACTTTTGTTCCATATTTAGCTGAGATCTATATTTTGTCTTCAATGCGCAGCCACCGCAGAAAATCCCGTTTCGCAAAGGTAGGATGTTAAAAATGGTAATAGTATATAAAATGCTCTTGTTTTCAGGGCAGAAAACTCATCATTCAACCCTGCCCAAAATTCAAAGAGTGATTTATTTTTATTACTAACTTGTCTTTTAATTTCTCCACTTTCCGTGAAGTCTATAAATATTTCTTCTTCGGCGGTTGATAGACCTTTGGGAGTATTTTGAAATCGCTCCTTGGAGTTGAAGATTAAAGGTATTTGGTTTCTCGAATAGGCTGGCCAAGTAACTCAATTTCATCACAAATAAACCATCTCGAAACATCTCGACTTCCGGTCGGTTTCCCTCTTCTAGAAAAATGTGGATTTTATCTCTTAAAACATAAACACGTTGCAAAACGTCCCATGTGATAACCACCATGCATCGCAGTAAAATAGTAAAGCTGAATGTACTGCACCTATGTCTTCACAAAGTGCAGAAAAGGTTCTTGACTTTAGGGGTCTTATTTTTATATAATTTACCTCGGTTACCACTGTCGTATGATGACACTGCCATCATTGCGAAGAGCTTGGAAGGCTTGCAAATACTGCTGGATAGAGTACATGAGGCTGGTCGAAGTTGAGGCAGCAATATAAACATTGAAAAAACAAAATGGATGATCGTAGGTAAAATAAACATAGAACCAATTCCGATTACAATCAACGGACACAACATAGAACTGGTACCACATTTCAAGTATTTGGGTAGCGGGCTAAACAATGAAATAACATGCGACGAAGAGGTGAAAGAGAGGATTGAAATGACAACTAGGGCATTTAGCAAATGGAAACCAACCCTCACTGACAGAAACCTCACAGTTCAGACGCGGCTAAGAACACTCCGTTGTTACGTATGGAGCATTCTCTTGTACGGATGTGAGACATGGACGCTTAAAGTTGACACCATGAATAAAATAGAAGCGTTTGAGATGTGGTGCTACCGGAGAATCCTCAAAATTCCTTGGACTGCACATACCAGTAATGAAGAGGTACTCAGACAGCTGAATAAGATAACTTCTGAACACCATAAAAATAAGAAAGGCTAGTTATTTGGGACACATAATACGAGGCCCCAAATATCACATCCCTCGCCTGATTATCCAGGGAAAGGTTAAGGGCAGAAGATGGATAGGGCGCAAAAAGATATCATGGTTACGGAACATCAGAAAATGGACAGGACTGTGAGTGGAACAGCTATTCCGAGCAGCAAAAGATAGAGACCAATTCAATCAAATCGTCATGGAGATAGCCCACGCCTGAAGACAGGCACGGCACCGAAATAAGAAGACCACCGTCGTTAGCACAATATTCAGGACTCATTTCTTTGGAGCTTCTCTGTGGAGCGTCCAATGTGTCCAGATACACTGTGGAGATTTGTACTTGTATACTTTAAAATCTTCCAGACATTGTACGAGCACCATCGGTGCATATTTGGATGCAATTTTTCAACTCTATGTTTGTCTCGTTTAGAAAATCATTTAAGATGGCAAATAACGCAAGTGTTGTTGCTGTGGGTTCTATTGGTTTGCAGAATAGTAGTTCTTCCACCGGCGACATACCATCACAAACTCGAACATATGCAATTAAATGAGCGACAATAACTTCTTTATTTTAAATGAGAAAACTAATTTAGTAGATTCCCCTTTCTTAGAAACTCTTCTTTCTAATAAATGAATATATCAAATAAACCACTTCTAAATATATTAAAATTAGTTGTAATAATGTAATGGGGTTCATGTATGTCGATATTTTCGTAATATAGGACCCCTAGAACCCATATCCGGGGTCAGTTTCAATTTTTATATGTTTATATATATATATATATATATATATATATATATATATATATATATATATATATATATATATATATATATATATATATATATATATATATATATATATATATATATATATGTATATGTATCAGTCTGATAACTCAAAAAATAATTAACCGATTTCGATGAAACTTGGCAAGTGCCTTTCTTTTATTAATAGCCTGGATGAGTTCGTTAGCCAGAAAAATCGAACGGGGTTTTCCGTGAAAATTTAGAGTTTTCTTTCGAAAAAAAAAATTTTTCTCCAAAAGTAACAAAGCTGTTTTAATGAAATTTACTATATATGTTGCCTCGGGAGAGATCTTACTACTTACCAAAATTCAACTTTCTAAGTTTAGAGAAAATTGAGTTATTCAAATTTTAAATTTTCTTTTGAAAAAAATTTTTTTCTCCGAAAATTACAAAGTTATTTTAATGAAATTTTGTGGATGTCTTGCCTTAGGAAAGACCTTACTACGTATTAAAATGAAGTTCTCTAAGTTTATAGAAAATTGAGTTATTTAAATTTGAAGCATTTAATAAAAATTCACTACCATAACGCACTTGCTGCGTCCCGAGTTTTGTTTTTTTTTTAATTGTTGTTATGGTTATTATTGTTATTAGTTAATTTTATTTTCATATCAAATATTGACCTACATCACATAGACATTTTAAGGACGTCATTTATTATTTTATTTTATTTATGTTTAAAGAATTTTCTGATCAAAACACTACGACGTAACAATGGATTTTTAGTTATAGTTCTCATGAATGCATATACTTAAATAAATTTAATTTTTTCCTGTCTGATGATGCCACAAAACGTGAAACCGGTTACAGAGAAGAAAACGAACCATTGTAAAGCCAGATAATTGTTCTCTACGCCTATATTTAATATCACTATCGTTTTGATGTTAAGACGCACCTTGAAGATTTTGTTAGACATGTAAGTAAATATTTACGGGCGACATGTACAATCATAATAGTTTAACCGATTCATAATAAACATATATTTATCAGATAATGATGTTGTTTGGCCTTGTTTCTCCGTTTTACATTCTTTGTAATTAATTAATCAAATAAGACAGTATTAAATCTATTTTTACATGTAATGCTGAAAAAATTAAATGATTGTAAAATAACTTTCTGCGTGACAGGTGTTAGTACGATCTAGCCAGTTTGACTTTCAGATAACCTAGGTAACTTGTAAGATGAAGACCCCTCGTACAACCATTATGTTAAAAATTATTGTTATTGTAACTTTAATGTAATCAATATTTTTTTTCTTTTACTTTAACGTCGGCCTATTTCCGCGACTATGGGCAATCACCGACGCCAGGGAGCAGTTTCACCTCACTATCCTAGAAATTTTTGCCGAACAGCTGCCTTCCTGTAAGGAGGATAGGTATATTTAACGTGTCCAACATCGCATGGACGCGGGACCGACGGCTCTATGCCCCCTCCGAACGGCGGAACGTGCAGACATTCAATTTGCTCAAATAAATGCCAGAACCTCGGTTGGTGTTAATTTATTAGAGTCCGTACTAAAAAAGTGAAAGAGAAACCCTGTAAATCGAACCCAGTGTCGGTTCCCGCCAGAATTGCATATAATATTTTAATTTTGTAGCTACCAGGTAATTTAACTAGAGGCACCACAGTTTTATATAACCACCTATATTCTACTAAAAATACCCTAAATTGTCGAACGGTGACAAATTCACTAATGAGGAGATCTGTCTTTATCTGATAACTGAAACAATAACGGTTTATAGAAAAGTGAGTTATACAAATTTGCAGCATTTAATGAAAATTCGCTACCATAACGCATTTACTGCGTTCAGAATTTTTTTATGCTACAGCAAGTCACTGACTAAGGTAGTATTTGTGTTTATTGGACAGGTTTAGGAAAAAGATTATATATAATTATAATAATAATAATATAATATATTTATTCGCACCATCAATACATAAAAAAATGTGTAGAACAGGTCAACATTTTAAAAAAAACATAAAAACACAGGAGTTACAATTCAAAAAAACTATACAATCACGATATTGATTACCAACAGCTACAACTTGTCAGCTAAAAAATTTCAATATTATAATAGGCCTTTGCCGCCAGAATATTATTCAATGTTTGTCTCATCTTTGCAGGTGGAAGCTCCTTTATCTGCACCGTCAGTTTGTTGTACACCCTTAGGGACTGCACCACAGCACTATTGTAAACAATACTTTTTGTAGTTTGTGGCGCAATTAACTGATCCTTTAAACGTGCTCTAGTGTTGTACTGATGCTGTTGTTCACAATCTTATAACAAACTCCGGTTTTTCCTAACAAAACACGCACACTTCAATATATACAAACTTGGCAAGGTAAGTATTCTGTTGTCGAGGAATGTTTTCCTACACGAACCCCTATAATTCAGATTAAATATGCTGCGGATACATGCCTTTTGGAGTCTAAAGATTCTATCGGCTTCTATGGAATTCCCCCAGAACATTAGTCCATATCGAAGCCTTGAGTTCACATATGCGTAGTACGCCTCGAGGCCAGCACTAATACTACTAGAATCGGACAGAACACGCAGAGCATAACTAAAAGCTGACAGTTTACCTGCCAGATAGCCAACATGAGCCCTCCAGTTCAACTGAGAATCAAGCTTCAAGCCCAAAAACTTAACATCATCCTGCGTGCTCAGCGATTCTGAGTTGAATTTCAGCGATAACTGGTTACCCCTAAAATAGTTAAATGAGAATAAATTGGTTTTGGTCACATTCAATCGTAAGTCCATTCTATTGTACCACTGTTCCAGAATTCTCAGTGATTGTGATGCCTTATAAATTAGATCACTATCTGAAGGAGCTCGCAAAACCAAAGATGTATCGTCAGCAAAGAGGGTTGTCTTATGGGGCAATACTTCAGACAGTTCGTTAATATAAAGTAAGAACAAGACTGGCCCAAGGATTGAGCCCTGAGGCACACCTCGTTCTATAATCTTCCACTCAGATGCCAGAAATACCCCTGTCCTATAATCATTAAAGGCCACACATTGTTTCCTGCGTAATAAGTATGACTTCATTAAATTCAGCGAGACTCCCCTGAAACCTAGCGATTCCAACTTAACTAATAGTGTGTTGTGGGACACGCTATCAAAAGCTTTAGATAAATCCAGCATCATACACATTGTGCTTTCACGCTTATTTAGTCCCTCTGTAATTTCCTTGATAACTTGAAATATTGCCCTGTTAGTTGACCTTTTCTTAATATAGCCATTTTGATTCTCACTAAATATTTTGTATTTCTCTAGAAAAGTCACTATTCGCTTACATAGAATTTTTTCTATTATTTTTGCTATATTCTAAATTAGTGAGATAGGTCTATAATTGGTAAGTAGATATATGTCCCCACTCTTATGTATCAGAATCACTAGTGAGTTTTTCAGGTCATCCGGAAACAATCCCTGAGCCAGGCATAAGTTAATGATATGTGCTAACGGCTTGACTAAAACATCACATTCTTTCAGCAGCCTTACTGGAATCTCGTCAAAACCTACTGAATTGGTGTTTCTAAGTTCAAAAATTGTATTGTACACTTAACTTTCATTATATATAACTTACAATTTACCTGTATATATATATATATATATATATATATATATATATATATATATATATATATATATATATATATATATATACATTTTTTTCTTGTAATAAATTTGATGAAAAAAATTATATAAGGTCATTTTTATGCGCAAGTCTTGAAAAGTCTAATAGAATCTCTGATATCTTCATGCCTAATAACACAGACTTTCATAGCTTCTGTTTACAACGAGCTGAAATGGCGCCCTATGACATGATTCTTGTTTTCCTTTTCATAGCTAAGAATCAGTTATTTTTGTTTATGCTGTTATATGTAATATAGATATGTTGTCTGTTAAAATAAATAAACAAATGAAGTATTTGATTACAGGCGTACCAAATAACCCGGTAGGATGGATCACCTATCGATACCTGGTGCCAACCAGCAACAAATATCCCAGTACCAAAATCAGTACCAAAACTCAAATGACCTTAAAAAGAATGCATACGTTAAAATAACCGAACAGCCAGCACAAAAATCTTTCAGGTTTAGATATGAGAGTGAAGGCAGGTTTACAGGTTCGATTCCTGGTAACAAAAGTAACACTAAAACGAAGACATACCCTTCCATACAAGTGGTTGGATACGTTGGAAAGGCCTATGTAGTAGTGTCATGTGTCACAAAGGATTACCCGCACAGGTATGATATTTTACTTTTGATTACGTTTCGGTCAATTTTTACCATGATACAAGAACCACGAGGTAAGCGCCAAAATGTCCTGGCCTGGCTATGAAAGAAACGGGGTAGACTCACAATTAAATTTTATTTTTCAATATAGTGTAGACGCCCTCGTGGCGCAGGTGGCTAGGTGCCAGCCTGCTAAGCGAGAGGTACGGGTTCGATTCCCGGGCGAGCCAATTTGACTGTCTGGAAAATTTTAAAAAATATTGAATGATGGGAAAGAATGTGCTAATGGCCTGAGATGCCGCAGCCAATAATATTAAATAAAAAAATATATAGTGTCCCCTAACATCAATGCGCTTCTTACATCGTTTCAGCAACAATTCGATATCCCTAAAAAATATGATTTCCGTTTGTTCTCAAAATGTGCTCAAACTGTAGCTTTCAGCTCTTCGTCATCACTGAAATGGCACTTGCGAAAGTCCTTTTTCAAATTGTAAGCAAGGTACTTGCTTAGGTATTTGAATTTTATGGAAGTGTCCCTTTATTAAAAAATCAGGTTCCAATGGCAGTTATAATTATGAGACAGCCGATGTAGTTCTAGCTGTCACCAACTAATAATGAAATCAGTATATTTTATTATTTTTATACGATCAATTTAGCCATCCTTAAATAAAAATAGAATTATCAAGATTATGAAATAATTAAATTATGTCGTATTATTTTACGACCTATAAAATTTGCAATAAAGTTGCAAGTAATACCTATCCGTTGATTAGGTGTTGAACTTCCTGTGTTTACGTTTGCCAGACAGTAGATTTACCATTGTTAACGTAACGGAACAATTCAATGATTATAGCGCATTTTAGTGTGAACTTGCTACAAGGTCGCCTGAAATCCCAAATTGCTTGATTACGGAGAATTCTTGCTTTAGGCAACACCAGACTGTTACATGAGCCTGATATCCGTTGGACGTGCTAAAAAAAACCTAGGTAGGCAAAGAACACCTGCAGGTTGAACAAGCTGTTTATTTAACTTTGAAACCGGCAACTCAGGGGTTTTCGGTCAATTACCACCGAAAGAATGCCGTCTCGGAAGACCATTCAAGTTGGTGTAGAAAATGAGGAGATTCAGCGATAGTCGAAAGTGCTACGATTCGTGCACGCGGAAAATTCAAGAACTAGTCATCAGTTGGGGCGTCTTAAATCATCCGTTGCGCATAGATTGCAGTTTTTAATTGTACCCGAAATTTTAATAAACATAATAGGAGGAGGAAGAAGTTTCGTGGTAAACAGTCACAAGGATAGAGTTACTTAGTGACAGATCGGGGCACCGGAAAGAAGAATTTTACGAGAAGCAGTCGGTTAGCGGGTATCTGTAGAGTGTAGGGAGTTTTACTGGAGGTATAATTGTTATCTAAAGTCGTTAGTTTTGCAGGGTATAAGTACTAGGGAATTAAAAAGGTTTTTTTGTCCGTAATTCGAAAAACCGTTCGGTAATTACTTAAATTTAAAGTGATTGTGAGTGCTACGAACCTATAAGGGTTTATAAAGTCACATTTTCCGATTGGATTATATATAACTGCAATTATAGGGTAAATCCCACTATCATATAGCTAAAAGAGGTTGAACAACGCCAAACACTCCTTCGAAGTTGTCACACGATTGCGTTTGTGGTCGAATGTGAGCAAACGCGGCACCCATCTTACGGATAGCTTTCTCATACCCAAGTGATCATGCAAAATCGAAACCATTGAGCCATATGATACGCCTATAGCTTCCACAATCTCCCGCATTTTCAATCTCCGATTGGCCAACAGCATATCGTGAATTTTTTCAATTGTTTCGGGTGTAGCGACCTCAACTGGGCGTCCAGAACGTTCGGCGTCATTTGTGCTTGTACGGACGCAATGAAATTCAGTAAACCACTTTTTTTTACAATGGAAATTGATGGTGCCGAGTTCCCATAGATTTTATCAAGCTTAGCCTTGGTTTGAGTGAAGATTTCTTTCCGCAAAAAATAATGTTTGATGAGCACACGAAATTCACTTTTTTACATTTTCGTTATAACTCAAGAGGTTCTCTGCTTTCAATGGCTATCTAACACAAACTAAATGTCGCAGCTTGTTCAAAATTTGACAGGAATCAGCTGACAGATGCTTGTTGACAGGAGCAGTGTTGCCCTTTCTGTGAAGGGCAGGAAATTAAAAAACTCCCGCCCTCGTATCTAAAAGCCCCTACATCTACAACAAGGACAATCTTGTTGTCGGGCACCACTTCTAGCGTCTTTACTGTTCTTGCGTCATCTTCCAATGATTCCTACCCCATTCGAAACCGTTTTGAGCAATATTTTACTGCAGATGGAGAGGAAGACCTGCTTGAGTAAAGAATTTAATAACAGCTGTATACTCAATTCTCGCGACTTCCGACATCGTGATGAACAAGTGTCAGTTATAAGAAAAATATAACATAAAATCCATTTTTGTTTTTTTTCAAGGCTAGTAAGACCTGAACCGATGTTTTACCAAATTTTGCCACACTATGATACCCTGGATCTATGTCACGCCTGAAAATTCTGGCGCTTACCTCGTACACAAAATATAGCAACAGACCAACATTTCTTGTGTGATAGTTTGGAGTTCAAAGCAAAAATATTTTTGTTTGGTTTTCCTTGACTATCATAAATAGTTTTCTTCAAATTATTACTTATTACATAATTATCATAACTACATTGTTGGCGTAATCGCATATAAATCGGTTGCAAATATTATAAATCAGAAAATATCAAGATTAAAAAATTTAAGGTGTGAATGTTCGGAGAACGTTTTTAGTGAATTTTCTTTAAAAAAATTCACTATTGAGGAGGTCCCGATAACTCAAAAAATAATAGGCTGATTTTGATTAAATTTAGTGAATACCTTCCCTTTGCAAGTGGCTTGTATAAGTTCGTTAGCCAGGAAAATCGGCCCAGGTTATCCCAGAAAATTTTGTGTTTTCTTTCGAAAAAAATTCTATCTCCGGAAATTACAAAGTAACGACAACCATAATTTGGTACGCAAGTTTATATCATTATAGGTAAATTATGTACCAAAATTTAGTTCTGTAAGTTAAAAGACAAAAAGTTATAAGCACTTAAAGAAAAATAAGTTGGGGTTTTCTTCAAAACGTCAAAGTCGCGATTTAAAACGTCAAAATTGGCAACATTAGGCAAAGAACCTGAAACTAATACCGGCTATGGAAAGAAAGTGTCTCAAGAAGAATGTTTTACACGCCCTGAAATCTTAGATTCAACCGTCACTGTCCTTCATTTTACTAAAATATTTCCAGATAATTCATTTCAAATAGACGCTTTCTCTGATGCTTTGGCAGTAGTCTTAGCTATGGAGTTTATCGTTTAATGCCTTAAAATTTTTGTCGAATTTTCGTAAAAAATCAATAAATAAAAAATCAATAAATCCATCAAAAGCTCAATATATCCGTTATTATACAAGGTACGAAAAAAATGGTATAAATTAATTATAAAGTGTCTTGAGCTACATCTTAAAAAAATATTTCTACAATCACAGAGTGGCCCATAAGTCGTTGGTGATATAAATTTCCTTTTTTTTTTCGAATACGCCTTATGTTATTGCATTTTTGCATTTTCCATCGAAATATATTACATATTTGTAAGGAAAGAAATTTTGGACGCAACAAGTACGTTATGGAAGCCAATTTTCAGCAAATGCTTCAAATTTGAATAGCTCAATTTGCTATTAACCTATAAGGTTGACCAAGAAACCGGTTTTCTCGGGAACACTTTAAGTTTACTTTCCAAAATTGATGTACATTTTCAAACCATAAACTTATTTGGATGAAACATGGCACGTTGTTTTTACTATATAGGTTATACTGGTAACCAAATTTGATGCCTGCTTTCTTAAAGAAACACACATCTTTGCTATTAAAAACATCTTTATGAATATTCATTACCATAACGCACTTGCTGCGTTGAACTAATGATTTTGTAACTGTAAATTAAGGTGAACAAAACCAACCAGATGAAAATATTGTTGTTTTTTTTCCTTCAAAAAATTCTTCTTCTCTTATACTGCAATATAAAATCACCATATAAAAAATGTTGAGTAACTGGCTTAAAAGGCAAAAGTCTGGACGCAGCAAGTGCGTTATGGTAGTGAATTTTCATATAAATGTTTTTAATGGCAAATATGTATTTTTTTTAACTGAAAGCAGACATCAAGTTTGGTTACCAGTATAACCTGTATAGTAGAAACAATGTACCATATTTCATCAAATAGGCTTGTCTAAAAAACTCCCAAAAAAGTTTTTGCATGAAAATTTACAAACAATTTTTTCACGAATTTTCATTTTTTTAAATCATTTTTTTAAATAACTTTACGACAGTTTGATTTGTTTAGATTCAGTCACTAGGTGAAGATGGGAACCTGTGATGAGCTCTGATAGGTACACTTGGAGAACGCAAATCACCACAACACATCTTTTTAAAGACCTGACGATCGTTTCACTGACAAGGTTAGCGTTATCAGAGGATGAAAGATTCTTTTTTTTCATCCTCTGATGACGCTAACCTTGTCAGTGAAACGAACGATCGTCAGGTCTTTAAAAAGATGTGTTGTGGTGATTTGGGTTCTCCAAGCGTACAATTGAGTCATTATTTCAGAGCGCCCTGTATACGGCATATCGATTTTTTGATGAAATAATATAAACAAAAACCTCTCTAAATGCGTCATTTTCATGGGACTCCGATTTCAATTGATCAAAACGCCGTATCACAATTTTTGATACGTACCAAAAATGTGAAAAGTTGCAAAACAATTGAAATAACTCTAAAACAAGCATGCATTACAGTTCGTTGGAAAATTCACAAATGCCATAATATAAGGGGTGTTCGATTTAAAGAAAGAGAATTTGTATCGCCAACGATTTATGGGCCACCTCTCATTGTCGAAATAATTTTTATAAGCTGCAGCTCAAGATACCCTATAATTAAGGTATACAATTGTTTATCTAATCTTGTATAATAACAGTAATATTAAGCTTTGCCGTAGATATATATATATATATATATATATATATATATATATATATATATATATATATATATATATATATATATATATATATATATATAGAGAGAGAGAGAGAGAGAAACTGAAACACACCCCGGATATGGGTCCCAGGGGACCTAGTTCGTGCTGAAAAATCTTTTTTAAATTCAAAAGTCGCGGTATCCTCAATGGCGAACTGCTTCTACGAAAATTTGCTGAAAATTATAGACAATAGACAATTTGCATGGATTTTCCATAGTGATGGGAAAAACTGTTATATTGCTGTAACAGGTCGCAACTGTTACTGTTATTTCCAAATAACAGTTAAATATAACAGGTGGAAAATAACAGTATGAATTATGAATTATTAAGAATTCCACGTAGACGTAGTAACAGTAGCTGAACCCGTCCGGTGGTGTAGTTGGGTAATGTTTAAAATAAAAAATATTATTGTATTATGTTTAAAACAATTAATTAATTTTTTATTAAAAAAATGATGGAGGTTTTTTTTTGGGGTATTCATCACTAATAATAATTTGGTAAAAAATTCATCAATGCAGAATTTCTTTCGAATTTTCTTTACTAATTAAGTATTAGTTAAGCATTGAGCTTGAAAACCTCTATAGCCATCTTTTCCTTGAAAATGAGAGCTATATGAAATAAATGAATTATTGTAAGCAAAAAATAAAATAAATATTTTTTTTAAAATTAAAACTAATTTTTTTCTTTCTACCTATAGGGCGAAGTGTGTCTGGTTTCAACTATACCGGGTACAGGGAATATTTTTATAATTTCATTAAAATTGGTACTGTTTCTGAGATTTTTTAAGTTTCAGCGATTTTTTATTTTGCAGTAGTAATAAAAAAAAGATGTTTAAAATCGGACCCATTTCTTAGATTTCCAAAGTGAAAAGTAAAAAGGAATATTGATTTATTAGTTACATAAGGCAAAGAAGAATGAGCAAAGAAACTACCTAATAATTATATTAGGTAGTTTCTTTGCTCATTTTTATTTATTAATAATACCTAAGGACTCATGTTAAAGCATAACTGTACATTTGTATACATATCAGTAACGTAACAGACTTTCGTCGACCAAAGTCAGTCAAATAATGTTCATCAACAAAAACTCAGAACTTTGAAAGTGTTTTGTTAGAAAAGTATTTTTTTTTTAGTGTAAGACAATTTTTCTCAAAGAAAAAAAGAAACATCGTTGATTTTATTTACATTTTTCATATTTTGTGTTTGTTTATAAATTGTAAATATATGTGTGTGTTTTGTGTGAATCAACAACCTGTCAAAATTTAACAGTTTCATTGTACCGACGACCCTACGTTCCCAAAGCTGTGAGCACACTAGTATAAAGTAGTATGTTATGAAGTAAAGTCCGCTCTATACTCTATACCCCATTCCCAGTCTCATGTCCATTCATCCTGTTATAACAGTTGCGGATGAAAACAGTATTATGTTATGAAGTAAAGTCCGCTCTATACCCCATTCCCAGTCTCATGTCCATTCATCCTGTTATAACAGTTGCGGATCAAAACAGAAGTTGCTTCAACGTAGCAGTGCAACAGAAACAGATACGACAACAAAAACAGATACGACTCCGAGTTCTAGTGTAAAGCGCAACAGCATCCCCTCCACTGTACCTGTTATTTGTATATATCCATAACAGGTTGTTACTGTTGCGGCTCGACAACAGTTAAAAAACTCGGGACGCAGCAAGTGCGTTATGGTAGTAAATTTTCATAGAAATGATCTGGCACAAAATATTTTATTATAACTTTTTTTTCTTGTAACATGGAAATCTAAATTTTGGTGTATAGTTTACTTTTTATATCGTAAATCTACCTACCAAATTTGGTTATCATAGATTTTTTATTTTTTAAGATAAAAATTTTTTTCAAATGAAAACTCAAAATTTTTTCGGAAAACCTCGTCCGATTTTTCTGATTAACGAACTTGTCAAAGCCATTTACAAAAGGAAGGTACGTGCCAAATTATATCAATTGCCATTTTTCTTTGAGATAAAAAAAAATTTCAAATGAAAAGTCAAAATTTTCCCTGAAAACCTCGTCCGATTATCCTGACTAACAAACTTGTCAAAGCCATTTACAAAAGGAAGGTACATGCCGAATTTTATTTAAATCGGCTTATTACTTTTTGAGAAAAGAATTTTTTTTCGAATGAAAACTCAAAATTTTCCCGGAAAACCTCATCCGATTTTCCTGACTAACGAACTTATCAAAGCCATTTACAAAAGGAAGGTACATGCCAAATTTTATTAAAATCGGCTTATTACTTTTTGAGATAAGAATTTTTTTCGAATGAAAACTCAAAATTTTCCAGGAAAACCTCATCCGATTTTCCTGACTAACGAACTTATCCAAGCCATTTACAAAAGAAAGGTACGTGCCAAATTTTATCAAAATCGGCCTATTATTTTTTGAGTTATCGGTGTGATACATACATACATACATACATACATATATATATATATATATATATATATATATATATATATATATATATATATATATATATATATATATATATATATATATATATATATATATATATATAATATATATATATAATATATATATATATATATATATATATATATATATATATATATATATATATATATATATATATATATATATATATATATATATATATATATATACATAAACATATAAAAATTGAAACTGACCCCGGATATGGGTTCTAGGGGTCCTAGATCGCGCTAATTTGCAAAAATTTTTTCAAAATTCAAAAGTCGGGATCTCCCCATTAGTGAATTTTTTCTACGAAAATTCACTAATATAACAGACTGTTAAATAACAACCCATCACTAATTTTCCATTACATGAAGTTAACATTTATCTCATAGTTTTTCATACATAGAATATTACTAGATGTATGAAAATACCTAGAAACATGTATAATGGACAAAAAAAGTATTTTAAAATCTAAAAATGTCTAATTATTATCATGTGACCGCGAACGTTCTGTTATTGGCCCTGACGTACTTCGACAGTGAATAAATGACGTGTTTACATTTACCCTATGGTATAAGTACGTTCGCTTGTTTCTCAACATCGTGGTGATGTAAACACAGAGAAGCAAGCTCATTGTGATTGTGACATTACCGTCCAGTGACGTCACAGATTATGCCGGCAAAATAGTGGTGTTTGAAATTAATTATGAAATTCGCGTTTTTAAGTATTTTTTGCGTCGTTATTTTTGTTGTATGTGAAATGGAAAAAATAATACAAATCATCATTGTGGAATGTCGTTCAGATCTGATAAGAAAAAAAATCATGCAAATGGTCTATTAAACCATAAACTCTATAACTAAAACTACTGCCAAAGTATCAGGGAAAGGGTCTATTTGAAATGAATTTTCTGGAAACATTTTCGTATCATGAAAGACAATGACGATTGAAGCTGAAACTAAAGGACTTCTAAAACACACTTCTTGCTACTTTTGCTCTACATAGCCCGTGTTCGCTTTAGGTTCTTTGACTAAAAGTTGCCAAATCTAACGTTTCAAATCGCGGCTTTGACGTTTTAAGAGGAAAAGTTATATATTGTCAAAGTAATTTTTCTGGCATTTCTTAACCTTTTTGCGCCAAAAAACTTAGTCTTTGTCTGTGACATACAATAGATTTTGTTGTCGACAGAAAAGGTTTTGCTTTTCTGAGTTTATCTGGTCATCAGTGGCCCCCAAAGTTTTTTTGTTTAAGTGCCTATAACTTTTTTTCTTGCAGCCTATAGATCTAAATACTGGTGAATAGTTTACTTTTTGTGGCATAAACCCGCCTGCCATATTTGGTTGCCTGAACTTTGTCATTTCCGGAAACATAAAAATGTTATGAAAAGAAATACAAAATTTTCGGGAAAAATCTGGGCCCATTTTTCCAGCTAACGAACTTATCCAAACCATTTGGATATATATATATATATATATATATATATATATATATATATATATATATATATATATATATATATATATATATGTATATATAAACATATAAAAACTCAACTGATATGGTTTCTCATGGGCTTACTTCACGCTCGTGTGAAGTTCAAACTTCGGGATCTCCTTATATTAGAAAATTCACTAAAATAAAAATATAACCTTTTTTATCATTTTTCTCTCAATCCATTCATTTTTTTAAATTTATCTTTTAAAAAAATGCTTGACCTCGTATTCAGCAATCGACAGCAATGAATATAACGCTTTTATACTTAAAAGAAGTGAAACTGTCAGAATAAATGTATTTTATGCATATTTCTTAATTGTTGTTGCCCTTACTTTGTGAAACCGTTCCATACTAAATACATGTGTGGAGACTTCCATTCTGGCTTCACAAGAACTTGTTTTCTTCTCTGTAACCGGTTCTGCCGGTTCCCTGCGTGCAAGATGATGCAATAAAAAGAGAAGCAGTTGGCAGAGAAGTGAACTTAAGGAAGCCTCTACCTGTGTATTCAATATATAGGGTGGCGCACTGAAAACGAAACAGACCGATTTGCTCCCAGAGAATTTTTTTTAAGAAACGCTGAAACACTTCAATTTTAATATTGAGGGGCACATGTTTTGACATAAAAATAAACTTTGTCACATCAACCCCTTAAGGGTGGTGATAACAACCCTTATATTTTAAATAGGGAACATGGGTCGAGTGTTACATCATTTGAAAGTTCTTTCTTTTCTGAATTCAGCACACTAATTTTTTTGGAATTTTTATCAACTCGTGTAAAAATTATTCACAGTTGAAGATGGAAAAACGCATTTCACTCATTGCGATAAGAAATGTGCTGATAGTCAATGTTTTGTTGGTTTGTAAACAAAAAATTGACTATCAGAACATTTCTTATCGGAATGAGAGAAATGCGGTTTATTATTTCAGTTTATCGGTCGGTTTGATACTTGATAATACTACAGAAAATTAATTTCACAATGGTGTATTCTGCAGAAGAAAGAGTTTAAATAATTACTATTTTTTTCAAAAACGATGACTGTGCCAACCGTACCGCCAATTTGTTTAATGAACGACATCCGAACAGACATGTTAACAGAAAATACATTTTGGAGTTAGTTGCAAAGTTTCGACAAATTGGTTCAGTAGCCGACAAAAAACGGGATCCTGAACGTGAATTTCCGGTTAGAAATGAGGCTACTGAGATTGAAGTTTTAGGACAAACTGCTGCAGACCCAACTTTGAGCACGAGAAAATTGGCCACTGTTTCAAACATCAAAAGAAAAACTATTCAGCGAATATTGAAGCATCATAAATTTCACCTGTATAAAATTCATCTTGTACAACAACTGAATGAAGATGATTTTGATCGGCGGCTGGAGTTTTGTGAAGTTATAACTGGCCGAATAGCTGATAACGGGAACTTTCTGTTCAATATCTGTTTTTCAGACGAGTGTACGTTTTTTATTAAATTCTACAGTCAATCGTCATAATTGTCGTTATTGGGCAGATAATAATCCAAGAAATTTTCAAGAAGTCCACACTCAAACTACACAGAAATTGAATGTCTGGACTGGCATTTTTGGAGACCGTTTAATCGGACCAATTTTTCTTGATGGCAATTTGAGTGGCGAAACGTATTTGGAGTGACTAGAAGATATCGTTTACCCTCTACTAATTGACATTTTTGAAAATGATGATTGCTCTCAAGAAAATCAATTAGTGTTTCAACAAGATAGAGCTCCTCCACATTTTTCACAACGTGTTAGGGAGTTTTTGAACAGAGTGTTTCCAGGACAATGGATTGGGCGTAGAGGTGATATTGGGTGGCCCCTTAGATCACCGGATTTAACTCCTTTAGACTTCTTTCTATGGGGCCATTTAAAGAGTAGAATTTTCGCAACAGAACCGGAGTCTCTGGAAGAATTACGACGACGCATTGTTGAAGAATGCCGTCTAATAACTCTACAAATGCTCCAGAATGTCAGAGCTCGTTTTGAACAAAATGTGTACTTTTGTATGGAAGCTGGTGGTCAACAATTTGAACACTTACTTAACTGAATAAACCTTTTCTGAACGTTTGGTTTTGTTTTTTAGTTTTTTTAACGAAAAATTGACTAATTAGTGCATTTTTGATCACAATGAATGAAATACGTTCTTGCAACTCCAACTGTGAATAATTTTTAAACGAGTTGATAAAACTTCAAAAAAAAAATAGTGTGCTGAATTCAGAAAAGAAAGATCTTTCAAATGATGTAACACGCGACCCATGTTCCCTATTTAAAATATAAGGGTTGTTATCACCACCTTTAAGGGGTTGATGCGACAAAGTTGAGTTTTATGTCAAAACATGTCCCCCCTCAATATTAAAATTGACGTGTTTCAGCGTTTCTTAAAAAAAATCTCTGGACGCAAATCGGTCTGTTTCGTTTTCAATACGCAACCCTGTATGTATTTATAATCACTTTATTTTTTTCAGGCCTCATCCTCATTATATTGTTGGTAAGACAGGATGCAAGGGTGGTGTGTGTAGACTAGATATACCACCAGATACGATGAGCGTCACATTCTCAAATATTGGTATCAGATGCGTCAAAAGGAAAGAAATAGAAGAATCCCTTAGGTTAAGAAAACTAGCAAAGGTTGACCCATTCCAAAGTGAGTATCATTAAACTAAGATTTATATACCGAAATGATGTTTTATGCTATAGGTATAAAGTCCATTTAATTTTATTTTAAATGTATGTCAGTGTTTTATACGAAAAACCTGTTTTTCCTTTCACTATTGTTATTTAATTCTTGAATCTATTATTTTTCTTATAAGCATAGGATTCTATCAGTTATTAAAATACTTGCATTTGGCTTTCTATGGTCTATACTTAAGACCCGCTGAGTCTCAGATCGAGGGGGGCGACTTCAGTGGGTGGCAAATTCAAGTGTGGCACATCGAGAGAGTTTATCAAAAGATTGAATTAGTGGCAGAGAGGAAATTGCCAAAGAGGCCTAATTGAAGAGAGGCAGACAAGATGGTCCACATGTGGCTGCGAAAAATAAATAACAGAAGTAGTCGAAACATTGGAAGGAATTCAAGAAAATTATTTCAATGTTAAATCAAAGTACGAGGTCACCTGCTACACACTGTGAAGAATTTCTAATTCAAAATAAACTTAACAATTAGGACTAGCATTCTTCAAGAAATTAATCGACTAAATATTGAAATTGAAAAGAAATATATACGATTCTGGAGCGTTCCCTCGTTTTATTGGACGGTCTTGCAAAAACATTGCCAAATTTGAAATAAAATCCTATGGAATATCAACAAGAAGAGAAAAAATGGAGTTGCTCCTAGTCTGACAAACTAATTCAAAGCGCAAAAAACATTTTGGTGAACTGCGCGAGGACGAATCAGGAACGCTTCAACCTATTTAGCAATTTTCTAAAGGAACAAAGGTTGTACGAAGTGGAGATTGGAACCTGTGATGAGTCAGTGCCTGTACTTATCAGTAAAGTACACTTGGAGAACCCAAATCACTACAATACATTTAAAAAACCCGACAATAGTTTCACTAACCAAGTAAGCGCCATTCAAAGATGAATAATTCTACTCAGGATTATTCATCCTATGATGACCCTAACTAGGTTAGTGAAACGATCGTCAGGTTTTTAGTGAATTTTCGTAGAAAAAATTCACTAATGGGGAGATCCCGACTTTTGAATTTTGAAAAAATTTTTGCAAATGAGCGCGAACTAGGACCCCTAGAACCCATATCCGGGGTTAGTTTCAATTTTTATATGTTTATATATATATATATATATATATATATATATATATATATATATATATATATATATATATATATATATATATATATCACACCGATAACACAAAAAATAATATATATATATATATATATATATATTTATATATATATATTTATATATATATATATATATATATATATATATATATATATATATATATATATATATATATTTATATATATATATATATTTATATATATATTTATATATATATATTTATATATATATATATATATATATATATATATATATATATGTATCACACCGATAACTCAAAAAATAATGGGCCGATTTTGATAAAATTTGGCATGTACGTTTCTTTTGTAAATAGCTTGGATAAGTTCGTTAGTCAGGAAAATCGGACGAGGTTTTCCGGGAAAATTTTGAGTTTTCATTCGAAAAAAATTCTTATCTCAAAAAGTAATAAGCCGATTTTAATAAAATTTGGCATGTACCTTCCTTTTGTAAATGGCCTTGACAAGTTTGTTAGCCAGGAAAATCGAACGAGGTTTTCCGGGAAAATTTTGATTTTCATTCAAAAAAAAATTTTATCTCAAAGAATAATGGGCCTATTTTGATAAAATTTGGCATGTACCTTCCTTTTGTAAATATCTTTGATAAGTTCGTTAATCAGAAAAATCGGACGAGGTTTTCCGGAAAAATTTTGGGTTTTCATTTGAAAAAAATTTTTATCCTAAAAAATAAAAACTCTATGATAACCAAATTTGGTAGGTAGGTTTACGATATAAAAAGTAAACTATACACCAAAATTTAGATTTCTATGTTACAAGAAAAAAAAGTTATAATAAAATATTTTGTGCCAGATCATTTTTATGAAAATTCACTACCATAACGCACTTGCTGCGTCTTCGACTTTTTATATTGTGTTGTGGTCATTTGGATTCTCCAAGTATACTTATAATAAGGGTTGTATTTGATCAAACCATATCAGAATATAAAACAAAGTTTGAGAGCGCTACCACACTAAATTTACATTTTACATTTCTCAATGGTCGTGAAATATTGAATAGTCGATTGAAGAACTGTAAAAGAGTCGAGTAGATCTAGCACGAAAATATGAGCAAAACTTAAACACATTTGAGTTCTGCCAGGAACTTCCCGTTTTTAAAGAACAAGCTCCATTTTTTTCGGCGACCTAAATCTCTATGAATCACTTGCGATATACAGTGTGTAAAAGCCAAATGGAATAAATTAATTATTTCGATTACTGTACATTTTTATAAAAAATCCCGAAACACGTCAAATTTAAATCATAAACATTTTTCAACGTGACAATGCCATCCCTACCTTCATCCCCCTTCGAATGACAGGAACAATCCCCAATTTTTTAAAGGGGAAGTATAGGCTTGTGATATGTCGTTTCAAAGGTCTGTTCATTCTCTATTCAAAAATGTTATCGTTTTCAAGTTTATTGCAACAATTAACATAGAATAAAATAAAATCATGTGGTTACCAAAATTCGCTATAAAATACTCAAAACTTATTACAATATTGTAATTAGTATACTCAAAACTTATTTCCCGTTTAGGTCTTGAAGATAAGAAAGTAAGCAGAAACCACAGTAATGTGCTTTTTACATTGTACCATTAAAAATACATTAAAGAGTTTCCGAGGCATCGTTAGTTTGTTTAAAACGCCTAAGCAAATTGTTTTGTAATTATAAGTTGTCATTTAAATTGTGAGTATTATAATTTTAGTTTGAATTTCGTTAACTTCAATTCTGAAAAATGGTTAGATTAACGGAAATTCATAAAATTACTTTTAACAGTTATACAAATGATTTGTTACGGAGATAAAACCCGAACACAACATGAAGTAACTCGCCTATTTCATGAGAAACTTCCTGAGTTACCGTCTATATCCCAATTAGTAAAATAGAGAAGCAGTTTCGAGAGTTTGGTCATGTAAGGCAGATAAAAAGAAAATCAGCCAATGCACTGAGTGATGAAATCAAATTAGATGTGATGCTTGAATTTGTGGAAAACCCACATACATCGGCTAGATAGGCATCCGCTACATTTAATGTTAGCCATGCATCGATAGTTAACATATTAAAAGAAAATAAAATGCATCCCTATAAAATGATACCTACTCAGGAGCTCATGGAAGACGATTTTGATAGGATAACTTATTTTTGTGAGCGAATGATGGACATGTTGGATAAAATATTATCCAATTAGAAGACGTTATGTTTTCTGATGAGTGCACTTTTTCACTTAACAGTCATGCTAATCGGCACAATTGTCACTACTGGGCAACGACAAATCCTCACTGGATGAGAGAAGAACACACGCAATACCCTCAGAAAGTTAATGTTTGGTCAGTGATTGTTGGAAACGATACCATTGGTCCCTTTTTCATTGAGGGTGATTTGAATGGCGATAGTTATTTAGCACTACTTCAAAATGATGTCATTCCAACTTTGGCAAATTTAGATCCTGATCCAAGAAACCCTCAAGTTCCAGTGAATACGATATGGTTTCAGCAGGATGAAGCACCACCACATTACTAACTCAATGTCCGGCAGTACCTCGATGCAATATTTCCCAGTCGGGGGATAGAGATATAATGGTCAGCGCCATCACCTGATCTTACCTTATTAGATTTCTTTGTATGGGGATATGTGAAGAGCATTGTGAACCAAACTAAACCTTTTGATTTAAATGACTTACAAGAATGAATACCGCTTGCGATTAGGTCGATCACGAATGATATGTTAAATAATGTTAGAATACAGTTTTATTTAAGATTAGGGTGCTGCCAAGAAGTTCGCGGTGAACATTTTGAACATCTATTTCATTGACATTCATAGTTCCTTTTAGTGTTTTACATTTTATTACATTTTGCATTACATTTTAGTTCTTTATTGTATTGTAGCGAATTTCGGTAACCATATGATTTTATTTTATTATATCTTAATTGTTGTACTAAACTTGAAAACGATAACATTTTTGAATAGAGAATGAACAGACCTTTCAAACGACATATCACACGCCTATACTTCACCTTTGAAAAATTGGGGGTTGTACCTGTCATTCGAAGGGGGTTGAAGGTAGGGATCGCATTTTCACGTTGAAAAATGTCAATTTATAATTTAAATTTGACGTATTTCGGGATTTTTTCTAATAATGTACAGTAACCGAAAGAATGAATTTATTCCATTTGGCTTTTACACACTGTATATACACTCATGATTTGCAGCTCTTCCAATATTTGTATTGCGCTGCGGATTTACTCTAAGCGTCCGATCACACCTGTAAGCTGTGAGCGAAATTTCGCGATGCAGTTAAGTCGCACATAAAATTGATTATAACGAGGCCACAGACTTAGATGTAGAACAAAAGGGCTCGCACAATAAAATGTTAATTTTTGTCACTGACCTCGTAATATTGTAATAGCGTTAGTGATTAAGTTTTCAGGTATATAACTTTTGTTTTGGTATGTATCTTTCCAATGCAACAAAAAAAAAAAGATAAATAACATTTTTTTAGTATAAAGTGGATTTTACGATTTCACTAATCTTGCCCCACATAAATCTGCTCGTGTTTGTTAAAATAATTAGAGCTTGATATTGTGGAGACTGATACTTGATGTAAAGTAGGACTTAATAGAAAAACTTAAAGGAGAACGAGCGATGCACGAGGGCGGTAGTTTCAAGTTTTTGCTCCGTCTCGAAAAAATCCAAGATTCGGAGCTGAACCCGCTATATCTAATTTGCACTTTTTAAAAAAACACCCCCCTCTTGCAAATTCGATGATTATTTAGTGCTAAGTATTTTTAGTTTTGCAAATACACTTTTCGATCTTCTATATTCTCCGTCGTTCTTTGGATATACAATTACATATTATGATGTTCAACTCAAGCCCAATTTTATGTCGGTGTTTTATCATTCGATAGTCTATGGTTATCAGCTACCCCAAAAAATTTGATTATTTTCTATTAGAGAAGCTTTAACTTCTGCCGTTGGTCGAATTATACTTTTAGGATGATATGCTAATACACAAGCAAAAACCATGGATAAATATTAAGATAGGAGCCATGCTTTTTTTTTCTCCCTCAGGGCTCGTCCGCGTCTTTGCCGCCCCGATAGCACCGCAACCTTTGGCTTATTGTGCATGCCCTTAGTCTTTTCTACTCCACCCATTCCAAAATCATTGTGCCTTGAACTAGTCTGCAGAGCAATTGGTAGGGTGAAGTTTTATCTTGCTGTGTGTCCGGTCTAGGCTGTCCGCAGATCAGTTGTCTTTTGCGGTCCAAAGCTTTTCACTTGCACAAGATGTGCTGGGCTAATTCCTCCCCCTCGCCGCAGAGTCTGTAGGCCAGGTCCCCTCGAACCGCCCCATTTTATGTAGGTGTTTCTTGACGTCCATGTATCCCGACAAGAGTCCTGTTATGTTTCTGAGCTGTCCACTGCTAAGATTTAGAAGCTCCACAGCTCTCTTTGAACTAAGTTGCTCAATTACTGACTTCCCATGTCTGAGTTTGACCTGATCTGACCTCACCTGACCTGACCTGACCTTGTGTTTGTTTCTGGCCCAGGGCTTAATGGCTCCCCTGGCAGTGTTCTTTGTCTCGCCCATAACCGGTTCTGGTCCCATAAATGGTTCTGCTGACCCTCTCTCCGCGAGACAGTCAGCTTCTTCATTGCCTTCGACCCCCGAGTGACCCGGAACCCAAAAGCCATGCTATTACTAAACAAAATATAAAATAATATTGTTAGGTGTCTAGTTTTCTCTAGACATAGACCAAACTGTTTATCTAGCATATTGTAATATTAAGTACCTATGAATTATTAATTAATATTTTGAAATTGAAAAGTTAACCTCAAGAATTCAGACGAGGAAGTCGCGGGTTCGAGTCTCGTATTTTTTTCACTCGAATGTGAAAAGCCCGGCTTCTGATGGGTTATTGGTAGGGTATTTTGTCTATATCTGTCTATTATAAGCTCCGCCCGACAAGTCTTAGTCTTCTGGGTGCAGATTTTGTCTGCTGTAATCTTATTGGTGTTATTATTGTTATTATCGGTTGGTGCACTTTTTCTGGTTTACAGGTCATACTAAAGCTTGTGACAAAGCACCCAGCAAGTAAATATAACCCTATTAACTTTCACGGTATGGAGTGTGGTTTGGTTTCACATGCAGTGTTTTTTCTATCTATGTGGAGTTTTCTGTTTTTTTTTCCTTGACTATCTTACAGGTGCCTAGAGTCACACTCATTTGCAGGAGAAATATTTTCCCCTTAAGTATCTTCAGGTTCTCTACGGCAGCATGCATGTAGAGGGGAACGTCTCCCATTGCACCGATGATAATAGGTACGACGTTCACCGTCTTTGAAGTCCCATATAGTTTCAGCTCTCTCGCGAGGTCCAAATATTTGGCGATTTACCCCCCCCCCCCTGCACTCTCTATGTTGTTCGCGTGTGGTACAGCTATGTCACCTCACTTGCCGGAGATCAATATGTCTGGTCTATTATGACGCATATAGTCATCCGTTAATATTGTTTTGCCTCAGTGTAGAGTTTGTGTTTCTGTTTGTTTGCACTAGATTATGAGGGGTGTATTCAAGGTACGAAACTTCTGTATTCTGAGGCTCTATAGTGTGTGCTAGGTGTTGATGAATGATGTTTATTATTATTATTGTTATTATTATTATTATTATTATTATTATTATTATTATTATTATTATTATTATTATTATTATTATTATTACGACTTTAGCCTAAAGGGCTTTCACACTTCCTCAAAAGGGAACATTAACTCATCCCAGGTATCTCAGATACCAAAGGGACTGAGCTCAGATGGAGCCCTTTCCAAGTTATCGGGCCCTGAACGACAACACGAGACATCCTCATTTCCCAGGAATCTCCGCACGGCGTGGGCAGTTGGAAGTATTACAGCCTTCTGCATAACCTTATAAAAATGCTCTCCAAGGCACAGTCTCTTAACGTTCTCTCGAAGATTGTTAGGAGCCACACCAGTTGACGACATGACTATTGGAATGACTCGGGTACTATCTGCCCTCCACTGTCGCTTTACCTGTATTTCGAGTCTCTGTACTTAGTGATCTTCTCGTTGTACTTTATTTCTAAATTATTAGTATTTGGAATGGCCACATCAATCAGCGTCACTTGGTTGCAGGACTTATCCACTATTATTACATCTGGCCTGTTGTGGGCAACTCGTTGGTCCGTGAGTACGGTCCGGTTCCAGTACAAGTTGTATCCCGAGTTTTCCAGAACAAGCTCAGGAGTGTATCTATAGTAGGGCACCTTACTCAAAATTGAAAGTCCCTGTTTAAGAGCCAGTTCTTGATGAAGTATTTTAGCAACTGCGTCGTGCCCCTCTTTATATTCTGTTGCAGCAAACGCTTGACATCCTCCGGTGACGTTCTGGATAGTCTCTGATGACTGACACCCAAATCTACATTTGTCATCTTGGACCGAATTATCTCCAACTATATACTTCAGGTAGTTTCTTGTTGGGATGACATGATCTTGTATGGCCAGCAAAAACACCCCTGTCTCTGGAAACATCTGTCCGGGCACCAACCAGTAGTTCGACGCCAACATGCGCCTGTGAGGTCTCATGGAGATGCTTCTGCATCCAAGATTGCAGCCTGTCCTGATCAGTCCGATGGTGACTTTGTATTTCATTTTCTTGTAATTGTAGCGGTGTTGAATCATCTGCCTCGCATATGGCATGGTGTAGTTCGGAAGTAATCACCTGCTGATGGAAATATGTACGCAGGTTCATTATCTCCTGGTCCAACTGTTTACCAATATCAACACTCCTCTTCCACCTTGGTGTGGGGGTAGGGTTACTCCCTCGATAGCACTACGGGGGTGATACTTTTTGGATTTTGTTAGGAGTGTTCGCACCTTCCGTTGTGGATTTTCGATGTCCGTTTTACTCCAGTTCACAATCCCAAATGAGTAGCTAAGTTCAGAGCATGCATGTGTATTCAGAGCTTTAGTCAGGTTCTTGCTGTTAAGATGTAATCTCAGCACCTGCTTTACTCATTTCGTAAACTCATTTGTCAGATAGTTCTTCATTACCGAGTGGTTTATTTTCCTCGCTTGCTGTATTCCCAGGTATTTGTAACACTCTTTTACACCCATCGAAGCAATTTGCTGGCCGCTCTGCATTATTATTATTATTATTATTATTATTATTATTATTATTATTATTATTATTATTATTATTATTATTATTATTAATAATAATAATAATAATATTACTATGACCTTAGTCTGAAGGGCTTTCACACTTCCTAAAAGGGGAACATCCACTCATCCCAGGTATCTCAGATACCAAAGGGACTGAGCTCAGATGGAGCCTTTTTCATGTTGTCGGGCCCTGAACGACAACGCGACACATCATCATTTCCCAGAAATCGCCGCACGGTGTGGGCAGTTGCAAGTATTACCTGTTTCTGCATAACCTTATAAATGTTCTCTTTAATATTCTTAGCAACCACACCAGTTTAGAGTTGACGACATGACTATTGCGATTAGTCGGACACTATCTGCCTTCCACTATCTCTTTACTTGCATCTCAAGGTTTCTGTACTTAATGATCTTCTTGTTGTACTTTATGTCTAGATTATTAGTATTTGGAATGGCCACATCAATCAGCGTCACTTTATCCACTATTATACTATTATTATATCTTGCCTGTTGTGGGCAACTCGATCCCAGTACAATATGTACTCTGAGTTCTCTAGAACAGGCTCTGGAGTATTTTCATAATAGGGCACCTTTCTAAGATTTAAAAGTCCCATTTTCCGAGCTAGTTCATGCAACTGTTGCAAATATTATTATTATTGTTGTTGTTATTATTATTATTAAATACACCCCTTGAGCCACACTAAATTACAATATCCGATGTTGTTGCTTGAAATACAGTTCCGTTAACAAGCCATACTCACAAACGTTTGACCCCTTAATCAATATCATCTCGTAGGTTACATATTTGAATGTAAGAATATTTATTTAGTGAGAAGATTAATATGTAGTTTTCCTGTTTCAGCTGGGTTTGACCCGAATAAACCCACCCCGATAGACTTAAATGTAGTAAGGCTGTGTTTTCAAGTGATAGTTCAAACAGACAATAAGAATATTCCATTAACACCTGTAGTGAGCGATTGCATTTATAATAAAAAAGGGCAGTCCGATTTAACGATTGCTAAGCTTTCAGACTGCACCAGTGACGTTGATGGTGGCAAAAAGGACATAATCCTCTTGTGCGAAAAGGTAATTATCAGAAAATTAAGAAAGCACATGAAATAGTTTGTTTCATCTGTAAATATCATGCAATCTGAAGATTTTAATCATTTTTTTTAAGTATTAAATTTAAAGCCTAAAATTTTATTGGATCACCTACATAAGGCATCGACATTAAATATCGAAATAACTTGGATTAGATGATTTAAAACCGAACATGTTTTATTGGTATTATAGTACAGGCAATAGAGGAGCCCGTTACTCTTGTCCATAATGCACTAAACTACAGGAGTTATTTTTTTTCATAGATAGGTTCAGAATTACGTAGGGAATGTAAAAACACCAAATCCTTACAAGTTAGGAGGCTGGAAGTGCCGCCATTTTGAGAAAAACCGTTTCGGCCTATATCTCCATAACCGTGCACTTTAGGCCAAAAATGGTAATGACATTTATTGTAGATAATTGCATTTCTCATATTTTTTGTTAAATAATTATTATTATTTTATCACTCACCGTTTACAACTTATACGACTATTAGCATTCATTTATTGACTTTTTTACCTATATCTTTGTTAATAATTGTTTAAAAAATAAAATGCTTATAACTTAACTTTTCAATCGACAAATTTCCCACAATTTTTATAAAAAACTTTTTTTTCTAAAATTAATATTTTCAAAGTTATAACGCGTTAAATGTTGCACTTTTCAATCGACAAATTTTTCTGGAAATATTTTAGTAAAATGAAGGACAATGACGGTTGAAGTTAAGACTTCAGGCTTTGTAAAACATTCTTCTTGAGACATTTTCTTTCCATAGCTTCTATTAGTTTTAGGTTCTTTGCGTAAATGTTGCCAATTTTGACGTTTTAATTCGCGACTTTGACGTTTTGAGGAAAACCCCAATTTTTTTTAATGCCCATAACTTTTTTGTCTTTAAACCGATAGACGTAAATTTTGGTAGGCAACTTACTTATAATAACGTAAAACCGTGTACCAAATTTAGTTGCCCTTACTTTGTTATTTCCGGAGATATGATTTTTTTTTTCGAAAGAAAAACAACATTTTCCGGGAAAACCTGGGCCGATTTTCTTGGATAACGAACTTATCTAAGCCACTTACAAGATGAAGGTATTCACCAAATTTAATTAAAATCGGCCCATTAGTTTTTGAGTTATCGGTGTGATATATATATATATATATATATATATATATATATATATATATATATATATATATATATATATATATATATATATATATATATATAAACTGACCCCGGATATGTGTTCTAGGGGGCATAATTAGCGCCTATTTCAAATATTTTTTTCAAAATTCAAAAGTCAAGGTCTCCTCGTTAGTTAATTTTTTAAAGAAAATGCACTAATGATAATTTTAGAAAAAAAGTTTTAAGTAAAGGTTCTAGAAAATTTGTCGATTGAAAAGTTAAGTTATAAGCATTTTATTTTTTAAACAATTATTAACAAAGATATAGGTAAAAAAGTCAATAAATGAATGCTAATAGTCGTATAAGTTGTAAACGGTGAGTGATACAAAAAAAATATTAAACAAAAAATATGAGAAATGCAATTATCTACAATAAAGGTCATTACCATTTTTGACTTAAAGTGCACGGTTGCGGAGATATAGGTCGAAACGGTTTTTCTCAAAATGACGGCACTTCCGGCCTCCTAATTTGTAAGGATTTTGCGTTTTTACATTCAGTGCGTCATTCTGAACCTATCTATGAAAAAAATAACTCCTGTAGTTTAATACAGAAAAAAATTCTCTATTGCCTGTACTATTAAGGTGATTTCTATTTGCAGACATACTACCATTGCACATGCATCTACCATCGCAAGAATAAATGACATAGGCCATCTATATTTAGAGCCTCACACCAAGCTTTACTTGACTCTGGCACAATTCCACAATTTAGGTTTTAGCGAATTTTCGTAGAAAAAAATCACTACCGGGGAGACCCCGACTTTTGAACATTTTTTGCAAATGAGCGCAAACTAGGACCCCTAGAACCCACATCTAGGGTCAGTTAAAATTTTTATATGTTTATATATTTATATACAGGGTGGGGCACCACATACGCGTCGGTCTCTCTAATGGACCCTGTTCGAATTTACAAATTCAGTTTTTTTCCAGCATGTGCAGGGTCTTCAGGGGAATCTTCTGAAAATACTCTCGATGATACAGGGTGTTCACAAAAAAAAGATACATATCAAAGTTATGTTTTTTTAGATAGAACACGCAGTATATTATTCGGTTTTCGTCATCTAGAGATAAAATAAAGATAAGTTACAATAGGATTCCCTATACCTAAAACCTACCGTTTTTGAGAAATACAGCAATTTTTGAAAATGGAAGCCTCAACGCAAAAAATTTTTCCTTGCACTGGGCAATGTAGAAAAAAGTTCGGGACGCAGCAAGTGCGTTATGGTAGTGAATTTTCATTAAAATGATTTTAATTGCAAATATGTGTGTTTTTTTAAGAAAGCAGGCATCAAATTTAATTACCAGTATAACGTATATAGTAAAAACAATGTGCCATGTTTTATCAAAATAACTTTATTGTTTGAAAACGTACAGAAATTTCAGAAAGTAAACTCAAAGTGTAATCGAAAAAATCCGTTTCTTGGTCAACCTTATAGGTTAATAGCAAATTGAGCTTTTCAAATATGAAGCATTTAATCAAAATTCGCTACCATAACGCACTTGCTGCGTCTAGAATTTCTTAAATTGCACCATGCATTATATTTCGATGGAAAATGCAAAAACATAAGGCGTTTTCGACTAAAAAAAATTTATTTGTATCACCAACGACTTATGGGCCAGCCTGTGATTGTAGCAATAATTGTTTAAGATGTAGCTCAAGACACCATATAATTAATGTATACAATATTTTTTTCATATCTTGTATAATAACGGATATATTGAGCTTTATTGATTTTTTACGAAAATTCGACAAAAATTATCTACCATTAAACGATAAACTCTGTAGCTAAGGCTACTGCCAAGCATCAGAGAAAGGGTCTATTTGAAATGAATTTTCTGGAAATATTTTAGTAAAATGAAGGACCATGACGGTTGAAACTGAGACTTCAGGGTTTGTAAAACATTCTTCTTGAGACATTTTCTTTCCATAGCCTAAATTAGATTCAAGTTCTTTGCCTAAATGTTGCGAATTTTGACGCTTTAAATTGTCACTTTGACGTTTTGAGGAAAACCCCAATTTATTTTCCTTTAAATGCACATAACTTTTTTGTCTTTTGACCTACAGAGCTTAATTTCGGTAGGTAGCTCACTTATAACGATATAAACCAGCGTACCAAATTTGGTTGTCCTTACTTTGTTAATTCAGGAAATATAATTTTTTTTAAAGAAAACACAAATTTTTCCGGGAAAACCTTGGCCGATTTTTCTGACTAACGAACTTATCCAATCCATTAGCAAAAGGAAGGTATTCACCAAATTTAATCAAAATCGGCCAATTATTTTTTGAGTTATCGGTGTGATACATACATATATATATATATATATATATATATATATATATATATATATATATATATATATATATATATATATATATATATATATATATATATATATATATATATATATATATATATATATATATATATATATATATATAACATATAAAAATTGGAACTGACCCCGGATATGTGTTCTGGGAGGCCTAACTAGCGCTCATTTGAGGAAATTTTTTGAAAATTCAAAACTCGCGATCTCCTCATTAGTGATTTTTTTTTAAAGAAAATTCACTAAAATCTAACTTATATCAGTATTTCGTAGAAAGATTGTTGCATGTAATAGAAAAAAGAATTTAATGTAAAGTTATACAGGATGGTCAGTAACCTCCTAGTGATATTTGACGCATGATTTTGCAAATAAGTCTCTTATTTTAAATAGCACACCCTGTATATAATGGCTTATTCTTCTACAAAATTTTATTACTTTTTAAATGATGCTAGGGTTCCCTATACCTACCTCAAGTAGTTTTCGAGATATTTAGAATTGTTTGTTTTCCATAATAAATGTCATTATCTACTTTAGAAGCGAGGGGGCTCTGGCCGGGATATTGGATATACGGTTGTTATCAATTTATTTGACATTTGTCAAGTATTTTAACTCTATTGTATCGTGCCAAGTGTTTGGGTGTTTTTATTAAAATTGTTCAAGAGTGGTATAAAAATGAAAACGTATCCTGTACAGGAAAGAATGGATATGATTCTTGTTATTGGGGAATGCCAAGAAAATTGTTTACTGGCTGCGAGGGTTTATGCTCAAAAATATCCATCTCGACATCATCCAAGCAAGAGAGTCTTACAGAGACTGTTGCAGGTGTTTTGTTGAACAGAAAGTGTCGCGTACGAAAAAGTCAACAGACAAAAGTCTTTCACTGAAAATGGCGAAATCGAACTTGAGGTAATTGGCGCTGTTGTTGAAAATCCCCATACAAGTCAGCGTAGCATAAGCAGGGAAGTAGGCATTAGCAGACGAAGTGTTGGGAGAATAATCAAAAGTAAAAAAAATCATCCATACCATGTTCAGTTACATCAGAAACTACTTGATATTGATTTAATTCGACGAATTAATTTTTGCTTGTGGGCCCTTGACACAGTTAGTGGGAATGAAAATTTCTTTGATTTTGTGTTATTTTCAGAGGAGAGTACATTTCGTAGCACGTACCTAGTAAATAGACACAATTATCACTATTATAGTGACGAAAATCCACATCATGTCCATACAGTTGATCATCAGCACAGATGGAGTATTAATGTTTGGGCCGGAATTTTAGGAGGACACATAATAGGGCCTTATCTTTTTAATGGGAACCTGAACAGTCAAATTTTTCTAAGATTTTTAAAAGATGATTTGCCAGAGCTCTTAGAATATATCCCAAGAGACGGTGCTCCCGCCCATTTTGAAACCAGTGTACGAGAACATTTAAACATAAGTTACCACAATAAATGGATAGGACGAGGAAGCCCACACAACTGGCCTGCACGATCACCGGACTTAACGTGTTTGAATTTCTTTTTGTGGGGGTACATAAAACGTATTGTTTACAAAGTACCCCCAACTAACCAAGAACATATGGAACTAAGAATACGAAGTGCGTTCCACACAGTAACTTCTAAAGTGTTATTGAAATCCCAGAAATCATTAGAGAAAAGAATACGTTTATGCATTGAACAAGACGGCCGTCAATTTGAACATTTATTATAGTGTGTTAAATTGTCCTTTTTTGTTTGTTGTTATTAAAATTGACATTTGTATAACCCAACTAAATTTTTTTCAACTGTTGCAATACAATGTTCTTGATAAAAGTTTTTCCACGTTGATCTACGAATTTACTTAGCCTACAATATAAACGCTCACTATAATCAAGGCTTACTTGATGATGAAAGGTGACATTTATTATGGAAAACAAACAATTCGAAATATCTCGAAAACTGCTTGAGTTAGGTATAGGGAACCCTAGTATCAATTAAAAGGTAATAAAATTCTGTAGAAGAATAAGCCATTATATACAGGGTGTGCAATTTAAAATAAGAGACTTATTTGCATTATTATGCGTCAAATATCACTAGTAGGTTACTGACCATCCTGTATAACTTTACATTGAATTTTTTTTTCTGTTACATGCAACAATCTTTCTACTAAATACTTATATAAGTTAGATTTTTTCTACGTTGCCGAGGGCAAGAAAAAAAATTGCGTTGAGGCTTCCGTTTTCACAAATTGCTGTATTTCTCAAAAACGGTAGGTTTTAGGTATAGGGAATCCTATTGTAACTTTATTTTATCTCTAGATGACGAAAACCGAATAATATACTGGGTGTTCTATTTAAAAAAACATAACTTTGATATGTATCTTTTTTTGTGAACACCCTGTATCATCGAGAGTATTTTCAGAAGATTCCCCTAAAGAGCCTGCATATGCTAGAAAGAAACTGAATTTGTAAATTCGCACAGGGTCCATTAGAGAGACCGACGCGTATGTGGTGCCCCACACACCGATAACTCAAAAAAATAATGGGCCGATTCTGATAAAATTTGGCATGTACCTTCATTTTGTAAATGTCTTGGATAAGTTTGTTAGTCAGGAAAATCGGACGAGGTTTTCTTGGAAAATTTTGAGTTTTCACTCGAATAAAATTTTTCTCTCAAAAAATAAAAAAGCAATGATAACCAAATTTGGTAGATAGGTTTATGATATAAAAAGGAAACTATATACCAAAATTTAAATTTCTATGTTACAAGAAAAAAAAGTTATAATAAAATATTTTGTGCCATTTCTATGAAAATTCACTACCATAACGAACTTGATGCGTCCAGGCTTTTTTTGTATATTCTTATGAATTAGCTCTTAAAGGGTGAAAATGTTCTATAATGCTTAACTGGTCCGACTTCGTCTGACAGACCACGGCGTTCAAATTATTCTCTCTAATAGGTTGATGGGACCACCTACGAACCTATCCTGGGCATCCTGGCGCAATATAATCTCCTTGAAAGCCACCGTGCTAGTTTATTCGATACATGTTGATCCCTCTACAAACAAGCGAGACATAATCTGCTACTAGAATAAAACAAAGACGGAGTAGATTCTCTTGACGAGAAATATTCGAAAAGCACATCAAGCCGCCGAACTCGACAATGACCATTAGCAATTATTTTCACGTCTTAGACATTTCCGTGATAAATTCATATAAACTACACCAAAAGTAAAAAACTCTGGGCGCAGCAAGTGCGTTATGGAAGTGAATTTTCATAAAAATGTTTTTAGTTACAAATATATCGCTCTAATGCGAGCAGGCATCAATTTGGTTACCGGTATAACCTATATAGTAGGAACAATGTAACATATTTTATCAAAATAATTTTTTGAAAATGTACAAAAATTTTCCGAAAATAAACTTTAAATGTTTCCGAGAAAACTGGTCTCCTAGACAGTGAATCTGAGGTTAATAGCGAATTGAGTTAATGAAATTTGAAACATTTAATGAAAATTCGCAACCAAAACGCCTTTGCTGCGTTCAAACAAAAATTTTCCGAAAATAAAGTTAAATGTTGGTTTCCTAACCAACAAAACTTACGTTAATAGCAAATTGAGTTATTGAAATTTGAAGGATTTAATGAACATTTGCTACCAAAACGCACTTACTGCGTCCAGATTTTTTTCTTGCAACCATGCATCATATTTCGATAAAAAATGCTAAAATGCAGTAACGAATTTGTTCTATGAAAATTAGCTAAAAATTATATACCGTTAAAACATAAACTTCACTAAACCTACAGCGAAAGCAGCAACTTAACTAAACCGACAGCCAGCATCAGAGAAAGGGTCTATTTGAAATCAATTTTATGTAAATATTTTGGTAAAATGAAGGGCAATGACGGTTGAATCTGAAACTTAAGGGTTCGCAGAACACTCTTCTTGCAACATTTTCTTTTTACAATTTGGTTGTCCTCACTTTATTGCTTCCGGAGATATGAATTTTTTTTAGAAAGAAAACACAAAATTTTTCGGGAAAACCTGGTCCGATTTTCCTCCTGGCTAACGAACTTATCCAAGCCACTTGCAAAAGGAAGATACTCACCAAATTTGATCAAGATCGGTCTATTATTTTTTGAGTTATCGGTACGATATATATATATATATATATATATATATATATATATATATATATATATATATATATATATATATATATATATATATATAACACGGATCTCCCCATTAGTGATTTTTTAAAGAAAATTCACTAAGAAAGAAAATTTGAATCACCAACGACTTATGGGCCATCCTGTAATTGTAGAAATATTTTTAAGATGTAGCTCAAGACACCTTATAATTAATGTATATAAATTTTTTTCGTATCTTGCATAATAACGGATATATTGAGCTTTAAAGATTTTTTACGAAAATCCGACAAAAATGATATACCATTAACCGATAAACTCTATAGCCAACACTGCTACCAAAGCATCAGAGAAAGGGTCTATTTGAAATGAATTTTCTGGGAATATTTTAGTAAAATGAAGGACAATGACGATTGAAACTAAGACTTCAGGCTTTGTAAAACATTATTCTTGAGACATTTTCTATCAATAGTTCATATTAGTTCCAGGTTCATTGCCTAAGTATTATGAATTTTGACGTTTTAAATCGCGACTTTGACGTTTTGAGGAAAACCCACATTTATTGTTCTTTAAATGCCTGTAACTTTTTGTCCTTTAACCTAAATAGCTAAATTTTGGTACGTAACTTACCAATAATGATATAAATCCGCGTACCAAGTTTGGTTGCCCTGACTTTGTTAATTCCGGAGATATAATTTTTTTTCGAAAGAAAACACAAAATTTTTTGGAAAAACCTCGGCGGATTTTGCTGGCTAACGAACTTATCCAAGCCACTTGCGAAAGGAAGGTACTCACCAAGTTTTATCAAAATCGGTCCAATATTTTTTTAGTTATAGGTGTGAAACATAAATATATAATATATATATATATATATATATATATATATATATATATATATATATATATATATATATATATATATATATATATATATAAAGTCTGAAACCGACCTTGGATATGGGTTTCAGGGGTCCTAATTAGCGCCCATTTGAAGAAATTTTTTCAAAATTTGAAAGTCGGGATCTCCTCATTAGTGAATTTTTTTTAAAGAAAATTCACTAAAAAGCGAAACGCTTGTTCTTGAAAAACATAAGATTCGCCACTTATGTCCATGCAAATGCGTAGGGGTGACGAAATATTTGTGCCTCAACTGCAAAAAGCCCATTTGGTTACAGTGCACAAAACCTGTCCGTAACGACTGCGCTCCAAAATGAGAAAATTCTCCCTGTGTTGGAGTTGGAGATTTCCGTTGGATTTTCGTTTTCTCAATATTTTTTGTTCAGTCTATGTTTTAAGAACATAATATTCCAGAATCATGCATGTGATATTTGTTTTAAAAATTGTATAGCGTTTCAGTTGTCTGTTTACACATATACAGGTCAGGCATTTCTACGGTAAAGATCAGTATATCCGTTATTATACAAGATATGAGAAAAAATTATATACCTTAATTATAGGGTGCCTTAAGCTGCATCTTATACACCTAGTCTGAGATTCACAGGCTGACCCATAAGTCCCCGGTGAGACGCAGTTTCTTTTTTCAATATAATATATCTTATGTTGCATTTTTGTATTTTCGATCAAATTATAATGCATGTTTGTGAGGAAAAAAATTGATATCGTTCATGGTTCTTGACTTATTTCCATTATTTTGCAACTTTTCACGTTTTTGGCACATATCATAAATTGTGTTACGGCGTTTTTACCAATAGATAGCGGAACCCCATGGAAATGACGCATTCAGAGAGCTTTTTGTTTATATTACTTGTCGAAAAAATCGAGCTGCCGTATACAGCCACTCTCAAATAGTGGCTGAATTTTTCGCAGAAATGTTTTTAGTGTTCCCGTATAAATAATTTTTTGTAAGATTTTAGTGATATGTTGGTAATTATTATTAAATGTTTAGGAGGTTTTTGTAAAAAACAAGTGGTCGAATTTTTGTGAAAAACATAATTTAGTGTAACATTACTGAAGGCAATTTCTGTAAAAGAAAAGGTTGAATCTTTGTAATATAAATGTTTGCAAATTTTCATATTTTTTTAAAAATTTTAGTCCAAAGCTGTTCGTGAATTATTATGTCTTGGCAGATGTGTAAATAGCTCGAAGAGGTTGGTTGGCTAGGAAAATGGAAACAGTTTATTCTGGAATTTTTAAAATTTATTTTCGGAAAATGTTTGACTTCTTGAAACAATAAAGCTTTTTTAATGAAATATGGTACATTGTTAGTACTATATAGGTTATATTGCCAACCAAAAAAGTCCTTCTTTTAAAAACAAGACATATGTGCCTTTAAAAACATTTTTTGGAAAATTCGCTACCATAACGCACTAGCTGCCTCCAGACTTTGGTCATCTAAATATAAGTAGTTCGCTAGACTACGTCGGAACTTTTCAGTAACATACATGTACTGGACCAGTTAAGGGTTAATAGAAAAAGTATTTCACAGTCAATTCATTCAAAACCATTTTTTTCACAATTCGGGTACTTTTGGATATTTTGCGCTGTTTTACGTAGACCTAACGCGTTGTCCTATTAGTACAGGCAATAGAGGAGCCCGATACTCTTGTCCATAATGCACTAAACTACAGGAGTTATTTTTTTTTTTGATAAATAGGTTCAGAATTACGTACTGAATGTAAAAACACAAAATCCTTACAAATTAGGAGGGCGGAAGTGCCGCCATTTTGAGAAAAACCGTTTTGGCCTATATCTCCATAACCGTGCACTTTAGGCCAAAAATGGTAATGACATTTATTGTAGACAATTACATCTTTTTTGTTAATTTTTTTTTGTATCACTCACCGTTTACAACTTATACGACTATTAGCATTAATTTATTGACTTTTTTACCTATATCTTTGTTAATAATTGTTTAAAAAATAAAATGCTTATAACTTAACTTTTTAATCGACAAATTTTCTACAATTTTTACTAAAAACCTATTTTTCTAAAATCAATATTTTCAAAGTTATAAGGCGTTAAATGTTTCACTTTTCAATGGTAAATTTTTCTGGAAATATTTTAGTAAAATGAAGGACAATGACGGTTGAAGTTAAGACTTCAGGCTTTGTAAAACATTCTTCTTGAGACATTTTCTTTCCATAGCTTACATTAGTTTCAGGTTCTTTGCGTAAATGTTGGCAATTTTGGAGTTTTAATTCGCGACTTTGACGTTTTGAGGAAAACCCCAATTTATTTTTCTTTAAATATATCACTATAACTTTTTTGTCTTTGAACCTAAGGACCCAATTTTTGGTAAGTAATTAACCTATAATGACATAAAACCGTGTACCAAATTTAGTTGCCCTTACTTTGTTATTTCCGGAGATATGATTTTTTTCGAAAGAAAACACAAAATTTTCCGGGAAAACCTGGGCCGATTTCTTGACTAACAAACTTATCCAAGCCACTTACAAGAGGAAGGTATTCACCAAATTTAATTAAAATCGGCCCATTAGTTATTGAGTTATCGGTGTCATATATATATATATATATATATATATATATATATATATATATATATATATATATATATATATATATATATATATATATATATATATATATATATATATATATATATATATATATGTATATGTATATATGTACGTATATGTGTTCTAGGGGGCATAATTAGCGCCTATTTCAATTTTTTTTTCAAAATTCAAAAGTCGCGGTCTCCTCATTAGTTATTTTTTTAAAGAAAATGCACTAATAATAATTTTAGAAAAAAAAGTTTTAAGTAAAAGTTCTAGAAAATTTGTCGATTGAAAAGTTAAGTTATAAGCATTGTATTTTTTAAACAATTATTAACAAAGATATAGGTAAAAAAGTTAATAAATGAATGCTAATAGTCGTATAAGTTATAAACGGTGAGTGATACAAAAAAAAAAATTTAACAAAAAATATGACAAATGCAATTATCTACAATAAAGATCATTACCATTTTTGGCCTAAAGTGCACGGTTATGGAGATATAGGCCGAAACGGTTTTTCTCAAAATGGCGGCACTTCCGCCCTCCTAATTTGTAAGGATTTTGTGTTTTTACATTCAGTACGTAATTCTGAACCTATCTATAAAAAAATAACTCCTGTAGTTTAATGCAGAAAAAATTCTCTATTGCCTGTACTATATATAAATCCACCTTTATTTGTCATAAGATTTTCTTAAACATATGAACAACAAACAAATAAACGAGGCTTTTGCTTTTTAGGTGGACAGAGATGATATACAAATCCGGTTCTATGAGGAAAAGAATAACCAGATAGTATGGGACTATTTATGTGATGTACGTCCTTCACAGGTCCATAAACAAGTGGCCATGATCTTTAGGGCACCGCCTTATCATACACTGGATGTCACGGAACCGGTACATATAAACATCCAGTTAAGGAGACCCTCAGACGGGGCAGCTAGTGATCCAGTACCCTTCCAGTTGCTACCTCTAAAAACTGTTGGTAAGTGTTTGAAATTACATTAAAAAAATGGAAGAGTGTGAATTCTTAGTTGACAGTTACTTAAGTGTCAAATGGTAAAGCTATTAGTTATTACAGTCATATTTAGAATCATATAATTTTAGACATGTGCATTTCGTTTAACCCTAACGAAAGCTGAAGCGCTAAAGCTGCGCTTTAAAATATAGCCTCAGTGAGGAGCTGTCTTCCGTCCTCACACCGATGGGATACCTGTATATATAATTCAGCTCTGATTCTTAAGAAAAATCAACAAGAGTCAAAATGTTTTAGATTCTGATTGTGTAAAACGAAATTACTCTTTTAAAAATTAGTTTGCTACTACTGCTACCTGTCAGGTTATTCCAATAAACAGGTAGTTTATATTTCAATAACACACCACGAGGGCTTACAGCCTAAATACTATCGTACCGTGGGTGTCGACAAGGAGGAAAGAGGCAACTTGTTAATTCTGGACTTGAAGCTTTGGAGGTTCGGAGGAGAAGGAAAAACATATGCCGACGAGGAATTCCACAACTTGGAAGTCCTCGGAACAAAAGAGCGGGCATAACAAGATGTTCTATGTCTGGTGACTTGGAAAGTAGACTGTTGGGAGCAGCAGGTGGAGGAACTATGGTAGAAACCTCATCTGGGCAGTGCCCGCGCAGATATCTATAAAAGAGAGAGAGAGAGAGAGAGGTCACCAACGGCAAGTCGGTGGGCAAGGGATGACAGCCATTGGGTGAGGGTAGGGTCACCGATGAGACGTATAGCTCTCTTCTGAATCTAGTTCAGGATACCGAGTGTAGAATCGGCAGCGGCACCCCAGATGTGGGAGCAGTATCCGAGGTTTGGCCTTATTTGGAAAGTATATAAGGTATAGAGATTAGCTGGTGAAAAGTATATGCGAACCCGGAAGAGGAAACCTAATTTCTTAGCAGCCGCTTCTGTAATTGATGTTGAGACATGTTGGTGCCAATTGAGATTTCGATCCACAGGAATGCCAACAAGTGAAAAGGACTCATTACTTTGAATAACTTGGTTGTTCATTGTGATGGGTCTAGGGCTGGTGTATCTCTTATTAGATAGAAAGCAACACTGGGATTTGGTTGAGTTGAACTGTACAAGATTTCTACCTCCCCAGTCTAATATTTTTTGGTGATCCACAGAGAGAGAGAGAGCCCTCCATGAGTCTGCGATCCTCATCTAATTGGGCTAAAGAGACAGGCTTAGGATATTGTATATTTGAGTGGAGTGTGCTGTCGTCCGCGTGACTGTGAACTGGGTTAGATGTGCTAGAGAGGAGTTCATTGATGTGGAGAAGAAACAAAGTAGGGGCTAAAGCTGAACCTTGAGGGACTCCTGCATTAATTGGATACAGTTTAGAGGAATGGCTATCACGACAACACAAATGCTCCGGTTGGAGAAGAAATTTGCTATCCAGGTACAGAGTTTTGGTGGTAGGCCATAGGCCGGAAGTTTATTAAGCAGCGCTGCGTGCCAGACCTGGTCGAATGCTTTGCTATTCGTTAACAATGTTTTTCCATACACTTTTTAGTTGTAGGACAAAAATATATCCAATTTAGAGAGTGCATCACCCGAGATCCACCCCTTTCGAGCCATAATTTATTTTAATTTATTGCTGATTAAGATCTGTAATAAAAAGGGCATATGCGCCTTTGGTTCTTTTAAATGAAACGTTTTCTTCTAGGTAAATTAATTTTAATTAAAATTTTTATGGTAACTTTGATCCCTTACTTCTCCCTCCTTAGGGGTGCAGTTCGATATAGAAATAATAATATTCAAGGTTCTCGAAACGCTCGTGATTTGTATTGGTTCCAAAACCTGAATGTTAACTGCGAAATATAAACTTTGGGAAGGACGTTGCTTTTATTACATTTTTTTTAGAAAAACACTACCCTAACATGGTGAAATATAACAATGGCGTCTTATGCAAGGATTTTTATTTTACAGAAAAAAGAAAAAAATATTCAAATCTGAGCCCGCTGTTATGGAATACGTCAAAGCCAACTGTCATGGGTGTAGGTATGTACAAATTTATTTTGATTTTTCGTTGAGCTAGTTTCTTTTACCAAGTCAACCCACTTTGAATAGAAATACGACTGAGGTAACTAACATTAGAAGCGGGGACGAATGTGCGAATGGCAAATAGCCATAGCCATCTAAATTCGAGATAAAAAAAATAGTTTCTTTTAATTTTGTATTGACACATAAAATATTAAGGTAATTTTTTATTGAATCACCGGCTCCAACGCGTTTCTAACCACGGTTCTAGAGCACATCAGCTCTTTGATAGTCGGCTGGTGTGGTATACTTGCGATATGGTAGGTGGTAGTGGAATTTTCCTTTACGTGATAGTAAAGGATTTTTTTTCACGCCCGAGGAGGTACCACCCCATACATCAAGGGGCCGGTGAAATCCCAACGGACGTTTACAGTTCTGATGTATGAGTCGGTTTCCCTTATAAGCAAAAATGAGGATGGTTCCTCCTTGTACAAAAGATTCTGAAGGTAAAATACCCCTCAACTCGGATCTCCGGGTCACTATTCTTGGTGACTTCAATGTCCATAATAAGGAATGGCTAGGATCTTCAATAACCGATCCACAATGAAGAGCAGCGGAGGCCTTTGCAGTCAGCAATTCTTTAGCCAATATGGTTCAACAACCTACTTTACTTTCCTCGCATCCCAACGCACAGCTCAAATCCCTTGGATCTCCTTCTTATTACAAATCCTGACTGCTATAAAATATCAGTCACCGCCCCCCTAGGTCGCTCAGACCACGGCATGGTCACCGCTTCCTGCGCAATGCAACCCGAGGTCACACAGTCATCACACCCACGTATCGTTTGGCACTACAACTCCGCGAACTGGGACGAAATGCGAGATTACTTTTCCTCATTTCCATGGGCGTCTGTCTGCTTCTCTCATCCTGACCCCTCTGATATCTCACAAAAGGTCACCGAAATTATCCAAGCTGGCATGGAATTATTAATTCCACATGCACAGAAAACCTCTGCAGTCAGTCAAAAGCCCTGGTTCTCTAAATCCTGTGACAAGGCCAGACTTGAAAAGGTCAAAGCTCACAAAAAACTTCTACACAATCCCAGTCAAGAAAACCGTCAAGCATTTAGCGACGCAAGAAACCGCTATGTCCGCATTCTTTCTGAGGCAAAAAACTCGTTTAATAACCACATCAAAAATAAAGTCCTCTTAAGCTCCAACGGCAGCAAACCCTTCTGGACTCTTGCTAAATCTATTGGGAATAATTTTTGCAAGAGCACGTTCCCACCTCTTGTCTCAGGGGATGCAATTGTTTCTACCGCCCTGGTCAAGGCTGAACTTTTTGCCTCGTTGTTCGCCGGCAATTCTACTCTAAACCCACCTCCAAATGTTCAACCGCCAACAGTCCCCAATGTCGCGCATAAAATGACTGATATCATTTTCAAAACTAAAAAGGTACGAAAGTTGCTCTCTTCTCTTAATATCAGGAAACGGTCTTGACGAGATCCCAGCAATTTTTCTCAAAAAATACACACCAGAACTTGCTCCTCTCCTGACTCGTCTGTTTCAGTCATCTTACAATAGAGGCATATTCCCTAGTAACTGGAAAACTGCTCGAGTACAACCCGTCCCCAAGAAAGGATCCAAAGCGCTTCCTAGCAACTACAGACCTATTTCTCTCCTTTCAGTCGTCTCTAAAGTGATGGAAAAGTACATAAACACCGAATTACTAAAATTTCTTGAAAAACACAGTCTAATCCACGACAGGCAGTATAGATTCCGTCAGCGCAGATAAACTGCCGACCTCCTTTCCTTTGTCACCCATTCTTGGAACAAGTCTATGGAACTACACGGTGAATCCCAGATTGTCGCTCTAGACATATCCAAAGCATTCGACCAGGTATGGCACGCAGCGCTGCTTAATAAACTACCGGCCTATGGCCTGCCACTAAAACTCTGTACCTGGACAGCAAATTTCCTCTCCAACCGGAGCATTTCTGTTGTCGTGGATGGCCATTCCTCTAAACTGTATCCAATTAATGCAGGAGTTCCACAAGGCTCAGCTATAGCCCCTACTTTGTTTCTTCTCCATATCAATTACCTTCTTTGTAGCACATCCAATTCAGTTCACAGTTACGCGGACGACAGCATCCTCCACTCAAATATACAATATTCTAAGCCTGTCTCTTTAGCCCAATTAGATGAGGATCGCAGACTCATGGAGGGTTCTATCTCCGTGGATCTCCAAAAAATATTAGACTGGGGAAGTAGAAATCTTGTACAATTCAACCCCACCAAATCACAGTCTTGCTTTCTTTCTCATAAGAGATACACCAGCCCTAGACCCATCACAATAAACAACCAAATTATTCAAAGTAATGAGTCCTTTTCACTTGTTGGCATTTCTCAATTGGCACCAACATGTCACATCAATTGCAGAAGCGGCTGCTAAGAGATTAGGTTTCCTCTTTCGGGCTCGCAAATACTTTTCACCAGCTAATCTCTATACTTTATATACTTCACAAATAAGACCAAACCTCGAATACTTCTCCCACATCTGGGGTGCTGCTGCCGCTTCTACACTCGCTATCCTGGACTCCAGTTAGACGAGAGCTACAAGTCTCATCGGTGACCCTACCCTCACCCAAATGCTGCCATCCCTTGCCCACCGACGTGCCGTTGGTGACCTCTCTCTCTCTCTCTCTCTCTCTCTCTCTCTCTCTTTTATAGATATCTGCACGGGCACTGCTCAGAGGAGATTTCTTCCATAGTTCCTCCACCTGCTGCCACCAACAGATCTACCAGGGGAACAGAACGAATGCACCCTTTTACTGTCCAGGTCACCAGACATAGAACATCTTGTTAAGCCCGCTCTTTTGTTCCGAGGACTTCCAAGTTGTGGAATTCCTTGCCGGCAAATGTTTTCCTTCTCCCCCGAACCTACAAACCTTCAAGTCCAGAATTAACAAGTTGCCTCTTTCCTCCTTGTCGACACCCACGGTACGATAGTATTTAGGCTGTAAGCCCTCGTGGTGTGTTGTTGAAATAAAATTTAAAAAGCTTCGGAACCAGCACTCTTCTTGCTCTGCAATCAAGTATTTTATAGGCGGAACTCATTTCCAGAGCACGTTGTCTCTGCTCTTAGGACTGGTTACTTCAAGAGAAGATTCGATTCATTGTCCTGCGGCTCATTAGTACGGTAAGGGTAATGTTCGTTTGTGCATAATAGGATTCGCCTTCTTCACATTATACTTTGTTAATAATAAGACAAATTATAAGTATAAATGCTCTTGTATCTCGAAGAGTATTACTACGGATTATGGTAATTGTATCAAATTATTCAATGCACAGAAACCCCCTTCTCACTAATAAGTATTTTAACTTGGACCTGGGGAAGAGATTCATCAAATCATAGGTATGGCTGATGTAATGTATTAAGAGAAAAGCTGTACTTTAACTAAACAACTAATCAGGGCATAAATACAAAAGATGCTTTTTAAATGTGGATATAAATAAAAGTTTGGACGAAGCAAGTGCGTTATGAAAGTGAATTTTCATTAAAATGTTTCTAATAACACATATGTCTCTCTATTGTAAGCAGGCATCAACCTGGTTACCGGTATAACCTATATAGTAGAAACAATGTACCATATTTTATTAAAATATCTTATAGTTTGAAAATGTACAAAAATTGAGGGAAAATAAACTTGAAATGTTTCCGAGAAAACTGGTTTCCTAGCCAACAAACCTGAGGTTAATAGCAAATTGAGTTATTGAACTTTGAAGCAATTAATGAAAATTTGCTACCAAAACGCACTTGCTGCGTCTAGATATTTTTTTCTTACAAACATACATCATATTTCGCTAAAAAAAAATACAAAAATGCAATAACATAACGGTGTTCGAAAAAAAATTGTAGGTATCACCAACGACTTATGGGCCACCTGTGATTGTCAAAATAATTTTATAAGATGCAGCTCAAGGCACACTATAATTAACGTATACAACTTTTTCTCGTATCTTGTATAATAACAATTATATTGAGCTTTACGGTAGAAATGCGTCACCCTGTATAACAGATAAAACTGAAACTAAACCTAGATATGGATTCTAGGAGGTCTAGTTTGCGCTCGCTTGAAGAAATCTTTTTAAAATTCAAAAGCTGCGGTCTCCTCAATAATTTTTTGATGAAATAATATAAACCTCTCTGAATGCGTCATTTGCATGGGACTGCGATTTCTATTGGTCAAAACGCCGTATCACAATTTTTGATACGTACCAAAAATGTGAAAAGTTGCAAAACAGTTGAAATAACTCGAAAACAAGCATGCATTACAGTTCGATGGAAAATGAAAAAATGCCATAATATAAGGGGTGATTTAAACAAAGAAAATTTGTATCGCCAACAACTTATGGGCCACCTGTGATTGTCGAAATAATTTGCATAATAAGCATCTCAAGATACCGTATAATTAAGGTATCCAATTGTTTCCCGTATCTTGTATAATAACAGTAATATCGAGCATTGCCGTAGACATGCGTCATCCTGTATATATGTAGACAGATAAAAACTGAAACTCACCCCGAATATGGGTCCTAGGGGACCTAATTCGCGTTCATTTGAAAAATCTTTTTAAAATTCAAAAGTCGCGGTTTTCTCATTAACGAATCTTTTCTGCGAAAATTAGCTAAAAATTATAGACTGTTAAACCATAAACTTAACTAAAACTACCGTCAAACCATCAGAGAAAGGGTCTATTTGGAATAAAATGTCTGGAAAGGGCAATAACGGCTGAAACAGAAACTTAAGGGTTTGCAAAACACTCTTCTTGCGACATTTTCTTTACATAATCCGTGTTTCTTTCAGGTTATTTGCCTAAATGTTGCCAATTTTGACGTATCAAATCACGTCTTAAACGTTTTGAGGAATCCCCTAAATGGAAGACCTAAATTTTGATACATGGTTCACGCTTTATAATGCAAACACGCGTACGAAATTTGGTTACTTTGTTATTTTCGGATATATAATTTTGTTCCGAAAGGAAACACAATTTTCCGCGAAAACCTGCGCCGATTTTCCTGGCTAACGAACTTATCAAAGTCGCTTGCAAAAGAAAGGTACTCAGAACATTTGATCAAAATCAGCCTATTATCTTGTGAGTTATCGGTGTGATACATACATATATATATATATATATATATATATATATATATATATATATATATATATATATATATATATATATATATATATATATATATATATATATATATATATATATATATATATATATATATATATGGTGGCACATTGAAAACGAAACAGACCGATTTGCGTCCAGAGAATTTTTTTTAAGAAACGCTGAAACACGTTAATTTTAATATTGAGGGGGACATATTTTGACATAAAACTCAACTTTGTCACCCTTAAGGGTGGTGATAACAACCCTTATATTTTAACTAGGGAACATGGGCCGAGTGTTACATCATTTGACAGCTCTTTCTTTTCTGAATTCAGCACACTAATTTTTTTTTAAAGTTTTATCAACTAGTTTAAAAATTATTCACAGTTGAAGATGCAAAAATGCATTTCACTGATTACGATAAGAAATCTGCTGATAGTCAATGTTTTGTTTGTTTGTAAACAAAAAAAATGACTATTAGAACATTTCTTATCGGAATGAGAGAAATGCGGTTTATTAGTTCAGTTTATCGGTCGGTTTGATACTTGATAGTACTACCGAAAATTAATTTCACAATGGTGTATTCTGTAGAAGAAAGAGTTGAAATAATTACTATTTTTTTCAAAAACGATGACTGTGCCAACCATACCGCAAATTTGTTTAATAAACGACATCCGAACAGACATGTTAACAGAAAATACATTTTGGAGTTAGTTGCAGTTTCGACAAAGTGGTTCAGTATCCAACAAAAAAAGGGATCCTGAACGTGAATTTCCGGTTAGAAATAAGACTACTGAGATTAAAGTTGGACAAATTGCTGCAGACCCAACTTTGAGCACGAGAAAATGGGCAACTGTTTCAAACATCAAAAGAAGAACTATTCAGCGAATATTGAAGCATCATAAATTTCACCCGTATAAAATTCATCTTGTACAACAACTGAATGAAGATGATTTTGATCGGCGGCTGGAATTTTGTGAAGTTATGACTGCACGAATAGCTGAGAACAGGAACTTTCTGTTCAATATCTGTTTTTCAGACAAGTGTACGTTTTTATTAAACTCTACAGTCAATCGTCATAATTGTCGTTATTGGGCAGATAATAATCCAAGAAATTTTCACGAAGTCCACATTCAAACTCCACAGAAATTGAATGTCTGGACTGGCATTTTTGGAGACCGTTTAATCGGACCAATTTTTCTTGATGGCAATTTGAGTGGCGAAACGTATTTGCAGTTACTAGAAGATATCGTTTACCCTCTACTAATTGACATTGTTGAAAATAATTATCGCTATCAAGAAAATCAATTAGTGTTCCAACAAGATAGTGCTCCTCCGCATTTTTCACAGCGTGTTAGGAAGTTTTTGAACAGAGAGTTTCCAAAGCAATGGATCGGGCGTAGATGTGCTATTGAGTGCCCTCCTAGATCACCGGATTTAACTCCTTTAGACTTCTTTCTATGGAGCCATTTAAATAGTAGAATTTTCGCAACAGAACCGGAGTCTTTGGTAGAATTACGATGACGCATTGTTGAAGAATGCCGTCTTATAACTCCACAAATGCTTCAGAATGTCAGAGCTCGTTTTGAACAAAATTTGTACTTTTGTATGGAAGCTGGTGGTCAACAATTTGAACACTTACTTAACTGAATAAACATTTTTTAACATTTGGTTTTGCTTTTTATTTTTTTTAACGAAAAAAATCACTAATTAGTGCATTTCTTATCACAATGAATGAAATACGTTCTTGTAACTCCAACTGTGAATAATTTTT